>JASCZW010005191.1:0-184604 GCA_034211315.2 Aedes japonicus
ATTTTCTGTCTTATTGTTTGGTAATTCAAATTATTTTCGTAATTATGGCTTATAAATTTCCCCATGCAAATCATTTGACCAACGAGCAAGTGAACTATGAGTTGAGGATAAGAGGAAAAGTTGAAGAGACGAAAGGCGATGTTGAGGCAAAATACCGTTTGTTGAGGAATTTATTTTTGAGTGATGCTAAAGATGGTATAGATTATCCCTCTCCTTATACAATCGATCAAGAGTTTGATCGAGTATGCTCGAAAATCGGAGAATTACGAAGGAAGTTGACAAAAGGTGTGGACGATAGGGCTATTTCTCGATTGAAACACTATTGGTGGAGAATACAGCGTATAGTTACTGAGGATCTGGAGTCAGAACGCATGCGGAAAGAACTGATCAATGAAATTCGCGCGGAGTTTCTAAGGTTTGACATTAGAATGGAGAATTGCTTAGTAGAGGAAAACGAAACGGATAGGGATGCCGATTTAGATCGTAGTGGCCAGAGGGCAGTAAGTAGAGTTACGGGAACGCTACCGACACATTTCAAGAGCGATCGTGAGAAAGAGTTGGAGGCTAAGGTTGTGGAACTAGAGCGGAAACTTGAATGGTTCATGAGATGCTCTGGTGGTGCCGTAGGCGGTGAACGCAATGAAACAGGTGTGGCAGGTTTACTTCTAATTATCGGAGAAGGTCTTTCTTTCGTAGGGTATCCAAACTATGGTGAGCTCGAGAGCTATCACCAGTAAGGACCACAGTAAAAGGGTCGACTGCTGATCGATAATAGAGTTTGTTTATTTCGGTGTCATTGGGTTTATATATGGTTTTCGGTTGAGTTACAATATTTGGCTTAATCTACTTTCCTATTGGTGAGAATGAGACAACTAAAGTCCGTTCCCGAAAATGTGCTTGATTTGCTAGGTTGACATGTTGTATGCCTCGGTGGTCCTACCCGGTTGTGCAATTTGAAACCTTTCGTTTTCGTTTGCTCGTCAGTGTAGGGCACACTCAGAGGGAGGAAAGAGGAATGGAATAATTCTAGCACCGCGGCTCGGGCGCCGCATATGGATGCAATTGCATTTTGCATTCTATGTAACTTGAGTCTCTGAACTTAGTTCGGTTTGGAGTTAATGAATTGTTGTGATTTGTTTTGTTTATGGTTGGGTTATTGTCGTAAATATTTAGGGATGCACATCACACCTTTCCCCTTTGGGAAAAATGGTGTGATGAAAATGAAATTTGAATGTAACCATTTCTAATTTTTTTTTTTGACTCTTCCACGTGTGCCAGCTTATATTTGTATAAATATATAAATATATATATATATATATATATATATATATATATATATATATATATATATATATATATATATATATATATATATATATATATATATATATATATATATATATATATATATATATATATATATATTTGTTGTTTTTTTCTCACGCCTTAACACGAGGTTAGACTTTTGACCTACCTCTTTTTTTCACTTATTTTTTTCATTTTTACTATTTTTAGAGGTTAGGCTCGGTTGTTTAGTTTAGGTATTTATTTTATAATTCAATTCTTGTGCATTGTTTGGTTTCCACTGGTTAATTGGTTTTTTATTGTAACGTTTGGATGTTGTATATCAATGATAGTAAATGGTCCAGAATATACTGATTCTAATTTTCTTCGGTTCCCCTTCTTTAACCATACTTGGTCTCTTATTTTGATATTGATTGGATTTGATTTTCCTGATTGTTTTACTATTCTTCTTTCTTTTGATTTGTCTAACATTTTTTTTGCTTTCAGCGCTGCTAATTGTAATTTTTATTTTAGTTCTTTGTGATATGCTTCATAATTATAAATTGGGTCTATTGAGGATTCTTCTTTAAGTTGTGTTGGATAATTTGCTTGAGTATCAAAGACGAGTTCAAATGGTGTGATATTATGTTCTGTGTGTGGCGTTGTATTATAAAAGAATGTAAAAAATGGTAACCATGAGTCCCAGTCATCATGTTGTTCATTTATGAATTTACTAAGATATTCATTTAAACAACGATGACTACGTTCGAGAGCTCCTATGGTTTCCGGATGGTAGGCTGTTGAAAATTTTTGATTTATGGATAGTATGGTACATAATTGTTGGAATACTTCATTTTTATATCCGGGCCTTGTCGGATTTAATTATCTTAGGGCATCCGTAAATTAAAAAAAGGTTCTCAACTAGTGCTTTTGCTAGTGAACTAGCTTGTTTATCTGTTATTGGAACTGTTATAATATATTTCGTTAATTCGCATTGTACTGTTAATGCGTAACGATTACCTTTTGTTGATCTCGTTATTGGACCTACAGTGTCCATTGAAATGAGTTCAAATGGTTTTATTGGTGTTGATGTTTTTTTCAAAAATTTATCTAGTTTTAATTCTATGCTTATTTTGTCTACATGAAATACAGTTTTTAACATATTTGGTTATGCTGTCTTTCATATTAGACCAGTAATAGTTTCTTCTTAATTTTTGTAATAATTTGTTAATACCTACGTGTCCTCCCGAAGGGGTATCGTGGTTTTCCTTTATCAATTGATTTATTTCATCTGTGTCTTTTATCACCTTTGCTGGTGTTTATATAATTATTATGACGTCATTTAAAATTTCATTGCATACTTCTTTAAATTTTTCCCGGGAAATATAATTAAATATTGGATCCATTACACTGATCGCAATTTTCTTTATCTTCGTTGTTTTGGCCATTTCATCTATCATTTGTATGCATTCTTCGAAGTAAATTGTTCCTTTATTATGGAATATTTGCGCTTGAGCAATAATTCCTTTCAGGTTTTTATTTTTAAATAAAATGTTAAAATGGTCAAGTTTTGGTTCAAAAATTACTTTCGATAAGTTGAAAGCATCAATATTGTTAATTGAATCATAGGCTTTAAGGTGATCAATCTTAGTAGCTGTAGATTCGTTAACTGGATTTTTTGTCGTAGTTCGGGTCATGGATCTTGACTGCATGGGCAAGATCGTCATGTGTTTAAGGTCTTCAGAATTGATTTCTATACGGGAAAGAGCATCGGCGCCGACATTTTCTTTACCTTTTACGTATTCGATATCAAAGTTGAATTCCTCTAAGTCATGTCGTGTGAGTTTTGAGGCTGGATGCTTCATTGAGAAGAGATGTACAAGGGGATTATGGTCTGTTTTAACTTTGAATTTTCGTCCGTAAAGATAGGGTCGGAAATGTAATATTGCCCAATGTATTGCGGTTATTTCTTGTTCTATTGTTGATTTATTACTTTCTCCCTTTGTAAATATTTTGCTGGCGTAGGCTATGGGTAACCTCCTGCCATTGTGTTCTTGCTCTAACACAGCGCCGCAAGCTATTTTTGAAACGTCTGTGCTGAGAATAAATGGTTTTTTAAAATCTGGGAATTGAAGTATTCTGGGGCTAAGAAGTTCATTTTTCAAAGTTTCAAAAGATGTTTGACATTCGTCGGACCAGTTAAAATTTGTTTTTTTCTTAAGAAGGGCATTTAATGGAGCTGCTTTATCGGAAAAATACGGAACGAATCTTCTATAGTAATTACAAAATGCAACGAATCTCCTAGCGTCGTCTACATTTTGAGGTTGTGGATAATTTTGGATGCTTGAATATTTTGATTTGTCGGGTTGTATACCCTGAGCTGAGATATGATGTCCTAGGTAGGTAACGTCTGAACAAAAAAATCTACATTTGGCGGGATTTAATTTTAGGTTATAGTTTTTTAATTTTTGAAAAACTTTTTCCAAATTATCTAAATGGTGATTTACAGAGCAACCGACGACAATTATGTCATCGATATATAAAAATGCGCATTCTGGCGGTAGTCCACTAAGGGCTATTGTCATCGTGCTTTGAAAACTGTTTGGTGAAATGTTTAGTCCAAATGGTAATCTTTTGAACTCGTAATGACCTGAGTTCGTTGAGAAAGCTGTGTATTGTTTAGATTGTTCTTCTGACTCGATTTGGTGAAATCCTGACATTAGATCGAGCGTAGAAAAATATTTAGCTCGACCTAGTTGGTCAAGGATATCGTCAATTCGTGGTAGTGGGAACTTGTCTGCTATAATTTTCTTGTTTAATTGTCTGAAATCAACTACAAGACGCCATTTTTTTTCATTGTTTGTGGATTTCTTAGGGACTAGCAATACTGGGGAATTGTAAGGAGATATTGATGGTTGAATTATTTGTTCATCTTGCATTTTATTTACTTGTTTGTCAATTTCTGTTTTATGTACTTCTGGTGTTCTGTAATTTTTTATGTAAACTGGTGTCGCATCATTTAAGTTAATCTTTTGTTTGTAAAAAATATTGAAAGTTGATGTGTCGGTTTGAAGGGCAAATAAATCGTTGTATTTTACGCACAGATCTTTAATTTTGTCTTTTACATAAGGAGGTGTATCGTTTAGTTGTAATTCTGCAAGGCATTTTTCGATTCTGTCGTTTTGATTTGTTTGATTGAAATGATATATATTGAAATTTTCTAAAGGTTCCATTAGTTCTTCGAAATTTTTTCGAATTTAGTATAATTTGTTGTATTTATAAGTCTGACTAATGAATTTTTAGCATTTATAATGGAATTTGCACAAAATATTCCTGGTTGTATTTCTTTGGATAGAATAACATAGTCTTTATGAGGGTTATCTATGGTAATTTGTCTGTAAATTTCGCAACGTGGTGGTATCAATGTTTCACCGTTCAAGTTATCTTGAATAGGAAGTTCAATTAATTGAGAATTTATAAAAGTTGATAGGGTCCAGTGTCATAGTCAACTACACAGCGAAATTTAGTCAGAAAATCTCTTCCTAAGATTCCGTCTGTTGGTATTGGTAAACGATGCTTTACTAGATTCGGGAGCAAGTGTGAGCGTGACCAGCATGCAAGACATCGCGGAGAAAAATGGTCTTACGATCTATCGAAGTTCAGTGAAAATAGTAACAGCAGATAAAACGGTACATGAGAGCTTAGGTTATGCAAACTTGCCGATGGAATTCCGGGGGGTTACTAAGATCATACCGACGTTGATAGTCCCATAGATAGCTAGAAGTTTAATTCTAGGGTACAACTTCTGGAAAACTTTCGGAATCCAACCGATGATCCAGGGAACAGATGGTTTCGAACAGGTAGCTACGGTGGAGGCATTGGCAGGAAGCAGTAAAGACCAAGGTGGACCAAACAGTTTACCGTTGCTACCAATCGAAACATTGCCGTTGTTGAGCGGTGAGCCTGATGAATCGTTGGACATCCCGGCGTTGGAACTTCCTGAACCATCAAAGACAACGCCAAAGACCATAGAGGCCGAGCATGAGTTATCACAGGAGGAGAGGAAAACGCTAACGGAGGCGATTAAGACATTTCCATATACGACGGAAAACCGTTTTTACGGAGAACATCGATCATTCAACATGAGATTGTGCTTAACGAATAAACGAAACCGAGGCGTCAACCGCTATACCGGTGTTCAACAACTGTCCAGACAGAGATGGATGCAGAATTGGAACGTTACCGACGAATGGATGCCATTGAGGAGTGTGCGAGTGAATGGGCTAGTGCGCTAGTGCCGGTTCGCAAAACAAACTGGAAACTACGCGTATGTCTCGATTCTCGTAGGATAAACGCTCTAACCAAAAAAGATTCCTACCCAATGAGGAATATGGGAGAAATATTTCATCGATTGGGGAAGGCAAAGTTTTTCTCAGTGGTGGATCTAGATTAGATTAGATTAGATATCTTTATTATTGAGCTTTTCAGCCTCGGCTGGTTCAGCTCATGGCGGTGGATCTAAAGGATGCTTACTTCCAGATCCCCCTGAAGGAGCAATCCAGAGATTACACAGCGCTTCGAACACCGAAGGGACTGTTTCGTTTTAAGGTGTGTCCCTTTGGGCTAACGAACGCTCCATTCACGATGTGTCGACTGATGGATCGAGTGATTGGGTTCGACCTCGAGCCCAACGTATTCGTCTACTTGGATGACATAGTTATCGCCACGGAAACTTTTAGTGACCACGTTTGATTGTTGCGGATAGTTGGAGAAAGATTAGCGAAAGCTGAGCTAACGTTATCGCTAGATAAGAGCAGATTTTGCCGGAATAAGGTATCCTATTTGGGCTATCTTTTAACTGATGAAGGAGTTTCGATAGATAACGCTCGGATAGCACCGATCCTGAATTATGTAAGACCGAAGAACGTCAAGGACATCAGACGGCTACTAGGTCTAGCAGGCTTCTATCACCGCTTCATAAAAGATTATAGCAAGATAGTAGCACCAATCTCTGATATCCTTAAAAAAGCGAAGCAAAAGTTTATATGAACAGAGGCTGCAGAAACATCGTTCGGAGACTTGAAAGCCGCTTTAGTTTTAGCCCCGATTCTGGGAAATCCAGACTTCAGTCAACCGTTCTGTATTGAATCAGATGCCTCAGACCTTGCTGTAGAGCAGCACTCATTCAGCAACAGGAGGGACAGCCTGTTCCAGGAACTACTCACAAATTATCATGTCACGCATGGGAAAACTCCAAACTACCACCCACAGGTGAACGATACGGAACGAGTCAATCGTGTTATCACAACCGCCATACGTGCTACACTGAAGGGCAATCACAAAGAGTGGATCAACAACCTCCAGCGCATTGCCAACGCGATTTGCAACTCGGTACATAACACTACGAAATACACTCCTTACTTCCTAATGTTTGGAAGAAACATGATTTCCGACGGCAGAGAATATCGTCACTTAAGGGACAATTGCTCCGAAGAAGACGGAAATCTAAATCAGGCACGGAACAATGAACTTCTGGAAGAGGTCCGGAAAAACTTGAAAGCGGCCTTTTTGTAACATTCCACGCATTATAACCTTCGATCTAATTCTAATTGTCCAACCTACTCCGTAGGTGAATCGGTACTCAAAAAGAACACGGTACTTTCAGACAAAGGGATGGGCGTGTCTGCTAAGCTGGCCCTTAAATACATTCCAGCAGTAGTCACAAGGTTAGTGGGCAGTCATTGCTACGATTTGGAGAGTTTGGATGGAAAAAGACTTGGCATTTTCCATTGCAAGTTTCTAAAGAAACTTGCCAAGCCATGCTCTCCGTAATCAAAAGAAATTCAGATATGTAGACTGTCTTAAGACAGTGACAAGTGAGTCAGTGCTAGGTCTGATCTCAATAAAATGGTTTAAAATTTGTTCAGCTATGAAGCTCTAACGTGGCACCTAAGAGTAACAATTATACCGTTGAAGAAGTTCACGGTTAATAACATACATGCTTTCCTTGTAAAGCTTTGCCCTACAAAACCTTTTTGCTTACTAAGGACATTCTTGGTCTAACTATGCAGACCAGAATGAGCTTTACAAGACGTGCTGATGTTTGACCGTTCTTAAAAGGTGTAACTGTTCGGAAAAATACATGTTGGTATAGTGAACCCCTCGACCAGAAGTCAGAGAGAGCTCTGGAAGTTTTCCCGAGCGATGATCTCGTACAACAAAATCTCGGAGCCGATAAGGCGTTGATGAGCAGTACAATAATGGAAGTATAATTCGGGAGTCTGACAGTGGGGACTATCAGACGTTGATCGAAGGATAAGACTCAGAAGTCTACAAGACGGTGTTGAGCAAACTCAAGTGAATCGAGCTATACCAACATTTCAAGGACAGGTGCAATTTTTTTTGAAAGGTTAAACTACTGCCCATAAAGTGGGGGGAATAAAGCGAAAAAAATACGAAAACTGTACATTTTTGTAAATATTAATTTAAGTTTTGTTGCATAGAATTCTATTAGAGGGATATTTCCAATATGTAAATAATGTTAGTCTGTAGTTCACAATAGTTCTGAATGCTAGGTTAGTTCTTAAAATGAAACATTTAATTTCATATCATGTAAATACAATTCATTTTATATCATTCTTGGTCTTTTGTTGACCACCGCTTCAAGCAAATTTACCTAACCGTCTTGCCTGATTGTACCTAAAAACAGAAAAAAAGAGCATTAGTAGTAGTCCATACACTTACCTTCAATTGGAAGTCAACTTTCCTCAAATTCATCTGAGCAGCATCATTCCCTTCCTTGGCAGCTTCTTCAAAACCAGGCCGCCCTGTCGAAATACACATTCGGCGAAAATCGAGTACGGCTTTCACAAACACCAAAGAATTTTCGGTTATTCCGGCCTAGAGGTAGGAAGAAACACAACAAATTAATCATAAACCTCTTCTTCACTACAGTTCAATCACTTTTGCACTTCAAAACCCTCGAATTTGTCCATTAAATTGGCAATTACCTGCAATTCCACTTTTCCGCACATCACAATGTTTATACTTTTCGGTTTGACGTTTCTTGAAGTGAGTGAGTGTATCAGTGTTGAGAGTATGTAGAGAGTGAGTTCTCTCTAAGTAGAGTGATAGAGTTGGGTTACGTTTTCATTTATAAATGTTTCGGTAAGCGTGGGGAGAAACTCAGGTGTTTGAAACATTGTTGTAATGATAGGGAAGAGAGAATTTATGTTGTTCACGCATGTATTAGCGTAGCTGGAGAGATTTTCGGCGTGTTAATAGATGTAGTGGTTGATGTTAATGTGGTTTATGTTTACGTTTTGTTTCACAAAGAGGTTCAGATATCAAGTAGCAAGCTTGATGATTCTCTGTGAAACGAAACCGTTGCGGTGAATTCGGATGAGAAACGTTTTACCAACACAAAGGATTGGTGGTGTTGTGAATCTGAAGGATCTGTTTGGGAAAATATGGTGTTTGCGATACTTTAGGAGAATGACTGTTTGCCAACACTGAGGATTGGGGTTTGTTCTCTCCTATCGGTATCTGTTAGGAATTATGGTTATGTTTATTGAGAGTCCGAAGATTTATGTTAAATGGTGTGAGGTATAGATTAGGCTTCTGTTGAAACTGCGAAGTTTTAGCAGTAATGCCGTTATGGGGATTTTTGGTTTTGGTATTTTGTCGGTGCCTGTACACCACACTCCTTCAAGAACGTCAAACAGACTAATGTGCCTTTGAGTAGTTCTGAGTTGATGATATAAAATTTGTAAATAAAGTGTATATACAGTAGATAATTTTGGTGCCATCTTTGAGAAGTATATCGATGAATTAAAAGTTTAGTTAGATTATTAAAAAGATGTTCGTGAGTTTAAATGGTCCATGTATAAATTTTTCCCTGTACAGTTTTTTAATAGTACTGTAAAATTGTCCAGTACGAACATTTGGTTTAACTCCTTAAACCAAATTTTCGTAAATCGCGCCTTGTGTAATGTAACGATCTGTAATGTTGTAGATTTTGTACATAATTTATTAGCCGTAATTTAGTTCCTTAGTGTAGGCTAGGCGAAAGCGTCAGCATTTTTGCCGCCCATCTCCTCAGACGGGCCCATTTAATTGTATGGTTAAGGTGGGAAAGGGACAGTCGCAGCACTACACGATCCAAAATACCTATCGTGTTATTAGATTCACGATAGTACACGAAGGGATTCGGGAAATGTTAAACTTCCGGTTTATTCGAGTCTGAAACGGCCTTATTCTGAGGATTCACGGTCTCGATCATTTCGTCCGTGACCTTATACCGATCTGGAAGTGTTTGCGTTTGTTCGTAGTCGTTTTTGTTAGTTGAAGTAGGTTATTTAAAGTGATGTCAAGTGTTTAGATTAATTAAGTTCTTCGTTCAAATAGCTAGAGATTCAATTAAGTGTGCGTCGAATAAATTGTGTGCGATATAGTAGTTAGACTACCAGTTCCAGGTAAATTAACGTGCTCAAATGTGCTGTCCATGTGTCTGCTTGTGCACTATTCACTGTGTTGTTGTAGTCTGCTTTCGATAATTCGCAGCAATAATTCCGCACCCAAGCGCGGTCAACCTACCCCCCCCCCCCCCTCCAACGGACGGAAGATTCCCGGCATCCACCAACCGGCCGGAAGCGGACAGATACGTCACCACATCTGCCCGAGGAGAATCGGGGATTCTCCACGTGGATAGCGTCCACGCGCCGGCCCGTCATCTGCCCGGCTAGGCCGAGTAACCGCCATCGAACCGGCGTGAGTAAGGCCATTGTGCATCGCCATTGACCAAGCTAAAGGCGCCAGTGCGTTAACCCAGTTGATAGCTCATCGACAGCGCCTATAGACGCAGCAAGTAGGTGATCGACCCCCCCTACAGAATCTGGTGAGTCAACCTTTTTTTAATTGGAGTTTGGCGTCCGGCGAGGGCGCCACAGAGTAGTTTTTTTGCCAGTTATTGAACTGAAGAGCCATGTGCTAAGCTTCCGAGGTCCGTGTCACTATCCGGACTCATGAGCGGAAATACCACCCGCCTAAAATGCGCGCATAAATGCGATTCTAAGTAAAAGCTGTAACCAGGAGCGCAGACCGGTTTGGAGCTGAGTCGCAGAGATTTAGTGACGTAGGAAATAGAATAGAGCTCATGAGTACATCGTAGACAGTAGGGAGAGAAAAGACGCACACATGTAGGAGACAGCAAGAAACCATTAACAAAATGAGAGAATAGACATGTAGTAGTTTTGTTGAAATCCGTCTAGTTTGTATAATAAATGTTACTGTTACCAAAATGTTCATAGGGTTAATTAGTTCAAATGTTTGACATCATCTCGCGTTCTCCGTATTAGTTTCTCTTGTTTCGTCCTCTCTATGAGTGTTTATGTTGAGTGGAAGAGCGTATTTCCAACTCGGGGTGACGTCTAGTGGCAGATGGCGGGACTACCAATGAGGATACTCTCTGTTGTGTAGAGGTTTAGGTATAGCGTACTCTCGTTTCAGATTCTCTGAGTGACTATCGTGTTTTATGATTTCATGAAGGTGATAGGGTTGTCCCGTTTTGGGTCGTTTAGAGTACCAGTCGGCTGTTTCGATCCATAAAACTTTAGGAAATTAATGGACTCGCCCTGAGGAGAGTCTTAACCGGGCTAATAAGAATTGGTGTGTATCTCCTTTATGGAGTGGCGCTTAAGCCACACGCTTTAGATTTCGATCGTTAGGGCTGGCTACAGGTTGTTTTTCTGGGTCTTAATAAACTTTTTGCGGAGTCGAAATAAAGTTTACTTTTTTTTGTCGCCGGTTGCTAGCTTTGCTGCTACGCAAGCACCTGCCGGTTGGCTCGTTCTCCGGGCAGAAAAACAATCGCGCGCGCATTCAACTCTATGTAGAACAGTAAAGGTTGCATTAACGCGGAAAACTAGGCGCTGCAAAGGGAACAGTTACTAACACCACCTCATTTCGTCATGTAACTGATTTACCTCGTGAAACCTCGTGTTTGGCTAGCTCTCCCTAGGTCGAAATAGTGCTAATTGAACGATAGACCAGCATTGGGAAGTAAATATGTAAGAAAATTCTATTGTTAACACATAAGATAGCATTTGGTTGGCCCTAAAAAGGACCGTTTGGTTTCAATAATGATACGGCCCTGGCTGTATTTTCTGCGATGGTTGAGAGGGCCACAATATTTAACGCGTACAAGATAACTATGGAACCACATACTTGCAGCCATGAGCTGCGACATTTCACTTCCTCAAAATTATTTGATTCCTATCGAATGATTGAAATTTTCAACAGCACAAGAGAAATATTCAACCAAACAAACCCTTTAATAAGCAAGCTGATTCGGTCGTTCTGAAAAGGACGGATATAGTTGACGGGAAGTAAACATTGTTCGCGATTGAACTTGGGTTTTCTTGATTCAGCTCCTCGTCGGTGGCCATCTGCAGGTGACGTGGCATAATTCTTGTCCCGCTGTTGTCACGGGCGACTTTTTCCCATCAACTCGGAGACTTAGGTAGCCTTCTTTCTTGCAGCGCATTGACGGGAGGTTGACGGAAGTATCGGCCCAAATGGTCAACTGCACCAACCTTTCTGGATAATGAATGCTCACCAGTGTTCGCTCGCCTACTGCGTTGCAACAGCAGATTTTGCTCTGCACAGAACTTTGACTACCGTAAGACTGAATCAAATGTTCTGCTAAGAGCTGGTAATGGCGTCGGATACTATTGCACGAAAGAAGGCGGTCTAACGAAGTCAATGTGATACAAATTGCATCAAAGGGGCCGAACTTCTGTTATTGCGCAACAATAATTAGTTTTAATTAGTCTTAACAGAAATATTCGAAGTTTCCTTGCCACTGCCAACAACTAATCCGCTATGCACAACTAGGAACTACGACGAACCCAACATGGTCGGTCTCTGACATGTCGCAGTTCGGCTCGAATTATCCCGTCTAGAATTTCGTTCGTTAGTTGTTCAACGTTCTTTGTGATATACCCCGGGACGCGGCGTTTAATGAATGCTATGTTCAATTACAAACAAACCATTTTCTATTGCAAACAAACTCTTTAGTTAATTAACTGATCTGGTCGTCCTAAAAAGGACGGGTTTAGTTGATGGGGGTGAAATAGTTTGCGATTCCACTTAGGCTTTTAGGAATTTTTGTCTCCTTACGGGCGGCTTTTTCCCGCCAAATTGCAGGCTTCAGCAAAAATAATTAGTGCACGCTAGACGGCTGATTTTGATAAAAGAAATATGCCTTATCTGCTTGCCACTGACAGCAACTAATCCGGTATACACAACTAGGAGCTATGACGAACTCAACCACATGGTCGGTCTCTGGCGTGTCGCAGTTCGGCTCGAATTATCCCTTCTAGAACTGACGAATCCAGGTTGAAAAAAGAAGAAGACACCGAGTGGTGATAAATCTGACAGCTCCCATGTTAAGGTAACGGACGAACATTTTGAAATGGTTCTAAATAATTCAAATGAAATTCTAATTAAAAGCGGTTTGTTGTATGATGGAAGAAAAATCCATATCTACTCAAAGACATTTTCAGCAAAATAAAAATAATGGAATTCAAATTGAAAGCGGTTTGTTGTATAATGGAATAAAAATTCAGAACTGTACAATAGGGGATTTTCTTCCATTATACAACAAACCGCTTTCAATTAGAATTTTTGAGAAACATTTTAAAATGTTCGTCCAATACTTTAACATGGGAGCTGTCAGATTAATTACCACTCGGTGTCTTCTTCTTTTTTCAACCTGGATTCATCAATTTTGTTCGTTAGTTCTTTGTGATATACTCTGGGACGCGGCATTCAATAAATCTAGGATTTTTTTCAAAAGGGCGAATCTAACAATGAGAGGCTCTCTCCTCTTTCGCTCTCTTTCATTTATTACAGCGCTATTATAAATCTTTTGAGGGATAGATGTTTAGTACAGATAGAAACACAACAGTGCTGGCTATCATATTCTACAAATAGTTGAATGAAAATCGTAAAGCTGAATGGCATATGAATGAAAGAGAAAGTAATCAAAGAGAGTCTCTCAATTGCAGATTCGTCCTAATGAAAAAAAAAACAGTGGGGTTGTGCACAAGACACGACCGGTTGACGTAGACTACGTTAAACCAAGTGATGCATTATACTGTTAGGGAAATTCTGTGTGGTTATTATTAGCGTTAAAAGGGTTTCAATTATTCGTACCGGTCGCTAACCCTTGCCGATAGAAGCAGTTTAAGTCACAATATGACGGGTGCGGCTCTTATGGGACATTAGACCAGCGTTTTGAAGCCAGTATGTAAGAGTATTCTATTGTACGCTCTTGAGATATTATTTGGTGGTTCTGAAAAGGGCCGTTTGGTTTTCTGAAGTCAGTATATGGAAAAATTCTCTTGTACACTCTTTATAACTCTTTGGTGGCCCTGAAATACAAACATATATTTTGACTGATACCTTGTCTCCTTTTCAACATTCACCATTTAAATACCATACCATTCAAAACATTTGTATATAATCTAAGCTGTAGTATGCTTTTGCATAATTCAACTTCAAAGAATCAAAGATTTGCAATTTATGCAATTTTAGCAATTAGGCAATTTAGCAAGGGTAATAATAACCATTGAAATACTCTAGAATTCAAATAACGATAAAATTCGTTATCAGAAAATATCCGACAGGTTTAGTGATTGCTATGAAAACACTATAATCAATTACAACATTTTCAGATCTGTGAGCGTCTCTAAAAATGTTCAAAGTTTTATCAAACAGAAAAAAACAAAAAATTATCTTGCAGTTGTTGTAAGGTTATAAAGGGTACATGTCCCTTGACTCAGTCGATTATGTAGCGCACGATTACAATTTTAACTATAACTCATATAATAATTTAGGTAGAAACGATATTCCACTAGTTATACCTTTGCTAAGACATGTTTTACAAGGCGTTTGCTGTACTGGACCATGAAAAGTCACCAACTAACATTATCAAGTCGAAAACTCTCGATGGATATGGATATCATGAGGGATTCTTGTTCGAACGAATTTCAGTAAAGCTTATTTATTTCATTGCTCCGAGCATTTATTTATATTATTGCATTGGGCATTCAACTATATTCGGTATACTATACGGAATATAAAGCTACTTGATAACATCTAAATGACTTTCTCATGTGATCAATCGGCCATTCCATTTCAAAACATTAAAATTCCCACTATATACATTTAGTTATATAGGTGTTGGTATGAATAAGCCCTTCGAAAAATACACAACCGCTCACTCTTACCTCTCCATTGAAAACTTTTATATTCTACATTTTACTATGTGATGAATACATGAGGCCAAAGTTGGGAATATAACGTGAAATACGTACCTAAAATATGGTCAATGGTTTTCTTGTGAAATAATTATTCATGTTTCTATGTGAATATCAGGTAAATTAGTGAATCCATTATGGCTAAAACGTTAAGGAAATCGAAATATATATGAACATATTCGATCTCGCAGAAGAAAGAGAGTGAGTTTTATAAAATATCATTATTCTTTGCAATGGGTATGGGAGAAAATGATGGTTAATATATGATAAATTCTTATAAATATCAAATAAACACCTGAGAAAATAATCACGCGTTAAAACATGTTCAGCGCATTAGTTGTATCGATATCATAAGTAGGTTTATATGCAGTAAAAGCACGCTGTGCAGTTCATCACCAGAATACAATTAATACTATGTTGAAATTTATTATGACAGGGAGACCAAAGCGATTCGTAAAGACATATTCGATCGCTTTTTTTTTTTTACTTAACATGTTTTATATATCCAATTTATTTGTCTTACATACTAATTTTTTAACATTTTAAGTGTTTTAGCCCATTGGGCTCTTCAGCTTTGTTTAATTTTTAATTTTCTGTGTTTGGTGTGTTTAGTGTGTTATGTGTTTTACATTAAATTTTCAGTTCAGCCCTTGGGGCATTGTTTGTTAAAATTTGAAAACCTACCTAATCTACAACTAAAACTACAATTTGAAAATCCTAGGGGTGGGGAACCAGATTCCGAATGATCTGGTGATCCGATGTCAGGCAGCGTGCCCTGTACCGATTGATAGACTCACTAAAGCGATCGTCGAGCATTTTTATCTCGGCCTCTGATGTTCTTGTCCTCGGAGGGGTGTTCAGGATCATCCTGAGGAACTTATTTTGGACACGCTGAAGTTTCAGGTGTGTTTTAGCGCAACTCTTCCAGATTGGCATGCCGTACTCAATTACTGGAAGTATGATTTGCTTGTAGACAGCAAGCTTGTTTTTCAGGGATAATGTAGACCTTCTGTTGATCAATGGGTACAGTAGTTTCAACAGAACGTTACACTTTGTGACCGTTTTGTCAACCTGTTCCCTAAAAATAAGCTTGCTGTCTATGGTAATGCCAAGATAGACAGCTGATTTGGCCCATTCCACCGTTTTGTTGTTTAGGCTTATTTTACAATCCTCAGGCGGAACAAGTCTGGGAGAGTTGGAGTGTGGAAATAGGATGACCTGGGTCTTCGCCGCATTGATACAGATCTTCCATTCAGTGAAATATTCAGACAGAACATTCAGGTTTTGCTGCAGTTTCGCTGTAAGCGCTCTTATTACCCTACCATTGTGGACGACTGCGGTATCATCGGCGAACAACGACAGAGATCCATTTTCAGGGAGCGGGGGTATGTCCGAGGTGAATAGGTTGAACAGAAGTGGATCTAGTATACTTCCCTGCGGAACACCGGCGGAAATCTCCTGTGCATCGGAAACTGCACCTTGCAGCGAAACACGGAATGTCCTGTCCAACAGATAATTTTTAATTATCTTCACGAGAAAGATGGGAAGATTGTATCGATGCAGCTTGTACACCAAGCCATCATGCCACACGTTATCAAAGGCCTTCTCGATGTCGAGAAGTGCCATGGCAGATGATTTCGAAACAGACTTGTTCCGTCTGAGGATGTTACTGACTCGGTTAAGTTGGTGAATAGTCGACCGACCACGTCGGAAGCCAAATTGTTCGTCTAGCAAGATGTTCAGCTCGTCGGCAGATGAAAGAAGCCGACGGTGGATCGCTTTCTCAAACAGCTTGGATAATCCTGAGAGAAAGCTGATGGGCCTATAGCTCTTAGAACATGAAGGATCTTTCCCAGGTTTCTGGATGGGTATGACTTTGGCTGACTTCCAACACGAAGGGAAGTAGCTAAGTCGCAGGCATTGGTTGAAAACCATCGCCAGATGGTTATAGAACTGGGGGCTCAGTTGCTTGAGCTCCAAGTTCAAGATATTATCGAAACTTGGGGCCTTCATGTTCTTTGAGCATTTGATATAAGCCAACAATTCGTCAGCTGAGATCTCCAACTCCTCTGTGAAGTCGTTGGGGCTTAGATGGATGTTAGTAATAAGCGCGCTAACGGCAGCATCATGTGGACTGGCGATGTTTTGTCCGAGATTATGCGAGCTGACGAAGTGTTGACTTATCTCAGCAGCCTTCTCTGCAGGGGTTATCAATCGATCCTTAGAGCCATTGCTGTCTAATGGAATCAACGGTGGAATGGGCCTTGGCTTAGTTTTTAAAATTTTGGTCAACTTCCAGAACGGCTTTGCACAATCTGGGAGAGAGCGGATCTTGTCGGTAAAATTGTTATTTTTAAGGTCCACCATTCTGGCCTTAATAATTTTTGTCACTCGATTACAGTGACGTTTGAGCGTTGGCAAACCAGTTCGCTGGTATTGCCTTCGAATGGCGTTGCGCAATTGAATAAGTTTATTAGTGGGTCTATCAATGGGTACAGAGTCACTCACCTGATCAATCACCGGTACATGTTGCCCCCGGGCCTGGGAGATTGCTTGCTCGATGCTCTGCAGCTGCCGTTCGATGTCATCAACCGAATCAAGGTGCATGTCGAAATCGATATTGTCGTCCACGTGTTGTCGGAACCTCTCCCAACTGGCGCGATGGTAGTTCCGTCTGGTGAGTCGATGCCGGTTGACCGAGGAGCCAACTTCGGCCACCACCGGATAGTGGTCCGAGCTGAGCTCCTGGTGTACGATCGGCTGGGCGATGTTGTTTCCCATGTTGGTGAGGAAGATGTCGATTGTCGAATGGACCCCGGATCGGCTAAACCGGGTGGGAGTATCCGGGCCCAGGACGGTGTAATGTCCCTCTTCCAGGTCTTCCTGCAGAATTATTCCGTTCCGATTCCGCCGGGTGTTCCCCCAGGCTTCGTGTTTCGCATTTAGGTCGCCGGCGATGATGAACTGCCCCTGCCTCCGAGTTAGCTTACGGATGTCGTTTCGTAGGGCCGTTTTTGTTCCGTTGTTGGTACTGGCTTGCTTGGGACAATAGGCCGCGATGATGGTGATTGGGCCGACAGCAGTTTCGACCTCGACTCCGATGGCTTCGATGGACTGCAGCTGAAAGCTCGGAAGCAGATGGCAGTTGATGTTGTAGCGCAGGGCGATCGCGACTCCTCCTCCACTAGGGACGCTACGATCAAGTCGCACAATCCGGTATCCTGGGATAATAACGGTGAGTTCGGGTTTGAGGTGTGTCTCGGTGACGATGGCGATGTCGATGGCCTTCCTGTTAAGGAAGTCACCGAGCTCAACGGTTTTGTTCCGGATGGAACAAGCATTCCAATTTACGATGTTGATGGGGGCGGCGGCGGCTGCCGCGAAACGATAATGGACGGAAGCTGACGGGCGGTTTGCTTGGCGGTGATTCAATGGGATCGGCGGTAGGTTTGGCACCTGATACCGAAGTGACGGGAAATTTTCCTCGTTCATCGGAGGTGGTGGACGGCGTTGAGCAGGCCGAGACTTGGTAGATGACTTCTTGCGGATCGCCAAAAATTCAGCACGTTTGGGGTAGGTACGGTTGCTGCTCTCATGGTTTGCGCCACAATTTGCGCACTTCAGTACCGCACCTTCTTCCATCGGGGCACAATCGTTGGTACTGTGGGCTCCGGCACACTTGCCACATCGCGGCTTCATGTGGCAGTTGCGAGTTCCATGGCCGAACGCAAGGCAGTTGCCACATTGCGTCACGTCGTGCTGTCGCGGACGATACCGGTCCCACTCGACGATGACGTCGAAAAGGGCTCGTGTTTTCATCAGCTCCGCCATCGTGACGGATCCCTTCTCAAGGTGGACCAGATAGAGTTGGTCCCGGTAGTTACCGTGTTGCTGGCGCCTGATGGGAAACACCTTCTGAGGCTTTAGTGCCGCCGCTTGCAGCTCTGCGAAGATTGACTCCGGTGTGAGTTCTGGAAGGCCACGCAGAATCACCTTCAATGGCTTGCTTCCGGGCGCGTCGTGAGTGTAGAACTCGTGTTTTTTCGCGACTAGGTGAGCGCTGACAGCACGGTGGTCAGCCTCCGTCGAGCACATAATTTTGGTTCCATTACTGCACAGCTTGTACAGCGGATGGATTTTGATAGCTGCAAGCTCGGTCCTGAGTGCAGCAATGTCCTTTGACGTCGTGAAGAGCGGGGGAACCTTCACCTTCTTTGGCACCTCCTGGATCGGAAGCACGGCGAATTGATTGCTCGCTAGTAGACGAGCGTTGCGATCCACTGGGTCGGCGTCATCGTGGCGCAGCCACTTGGAGCTGCCCGGTTGCGGTAATGTTTCGGGAGCGGATGTCGCCGTTGGTCGATTTTTTCGACCCATTGCCACAGCAATAGGTCGAGCGGGAAATGTTTCCGAACTTTGAAGCACTTTTTTCTGCTTTGCCACCACCAGAAGATGAGCAAGCGCAGGCGATAGATCGCGAACCGAACACGCAATCGCGAGAAAGCGGGCGAGGGGAAAAACGGGGGAAAAAACTTTTTCTGCGAGAGAGCGAAAAACACGACCGAACGTGTCGCTTGTTCAAACTGGAATGATTGTGTGCATATTCGATCGCTATGATGACATGCACTTTATCAAGTTGATTTTGATTTAATAGATCCAATTTCCTACCTCAAATTGAAGGACGTTCTCCAGCGTTCCAACTTCTTTGCCATGGGTATGGGAGAAAAGGTTGGTTAATATATAATAATTTCTTATACCTATATATAAGATAAACACCTGAGAAAATAATCACGCATTAAAATATGTTCAGCGCATTATTTGTATCGATATCATGTGTAGGTTCGTATGATGTAAAAGCACGCGGCACATGTCATCACCAGAATACAATTAATATTATGTTGAAATTTATTTAAACAGGAAGCGATAACATAGAGAGATATTCAATTGCTATGATGACATGCACTTTGTCAAATTGATTTAAATTTAATAAATATCAATTTCCTACCTCGAGTTTAAGGACCTTCTCCAGCGTCTCAATTAGTTGTTGGCAACGAACAAATCGGCACTAGATTAAATGGCTCACAAACCCAACGAAATATTAATTTAATTTAATTCTTATAAAAACAAAGATTGGTTGTCCTCAAAAGGACAGATTATTTGTGGATTGCTCCAACCAGTTGGGTAAAATTTTTCCGACGACTCGCCCTCCATGGAGGCGTTTTTGCAGTTGCAGCGAACGAATCGGCACCATGATATTAGGCACACAAACCAAACGAAATAAAAGTTTAATTCTTGTATAAACAACTCTTTCAATTAAATAAGTTGTCCTCAGAAGGACAGTTTATCAATTTATGGATTGCACCTACCAGCTGGGTAAAATGTTTACCGACAGCTCGCCCTCCATCGAGCACCCAACTAAATTTAAGATTAGTTCTTTAATAAACAACTGTTTTATTTTAATTTATTGTCCTCAAAAGGACAGATTATTTCCACCTACTGCTGCTTTCCCCAAACAGCAGCGTTTTCGAAGTCGCGGCGAAACAATTACCACGATGAGGTAAGATGGCGGCTTGCACAAACCAACGCGATTGTGCGCCCCCATAATCCACCATTGTACCTCATCGCGACAATCGCTATTTGGGAGAGCCGTGATTCTTACCACCACCAGCTGCTACGCGACCACCAGCTAGCTCTGAAGCAGCTGCCTGCGACCAGCGACCAGCAACCAGCTTTCAGCAACCAGCTTTCAGCGACCAGCTCCGCACAGCTTCAATGCTGCCCAACGACTGAGGCAAATTTTTTCTTAGTGTTCGTTTTACACCGTTCTCAGCTGCATGCGAGACGTACATGGATAGACGAATGACATGATTGCTTAAAGTCTCTCTCTAATACAAAGAAGAAGACGATGCAAGACGTTCCTTGCTTCGATTTGAAATCTGTGATAGGAAACTTGGTTAATTTACTCTGCAAAATGACATTATAAGACATCACCTTATACACGGTGTTCAATAAGTTCGGATACACTTTCAAAATTTGTTAAAAAAATGAAAACATGTTTTTTTATTTTTTGGATTTATGTTATTGAAAGCTATGTTTACAAGGAACGTTTACAACATTTCTCTTGGAATGACCCCCCCTTTGCACTCCTTAACGAGCTTCAAACGTTTCTCGAACGCGTCGCAGGCGGCACGCACGGACTGCATGGGCATTTCGTCCCAGATTTTGAGAATTACCGTCTTGAAATGATCCAAAGTGCTGACCTTGTATTCGTTCAGCTTCGCCATCATATAGGACCAAACAAAAAAGTCGAGAGGATTCAAGTCCGGGGAGCTGGGAGGCCACAAAGTTTTGTCCAGAAAGTCGGTTAAATTGTCCCGACACCAGGCTTGAACCACATTTGCCGTATGGGCTGGTGCACCGTCCTGCTGGAACACCTAGTGCTCATCGCCGTAGAGGCTTCGGAGACTGGGGGCAACAACCTTTTCCAAAACCTCAGTTTTGTAGTACGCCGCGTTGATTTTGACGTTTTTTCAATAAACACCAAGGGTAGCTTACCACGTTTGCATACTGCCCCCCAAACCATCACCGACGCGGCACTTTGGAACCGAGGGATGTTTATATTGGATTCAGGAATGCTGTCCCTCGATGGCGCCCACACCCGGTCATTTTGCACATTGTGCGGCTGCTGCAGCACGAACAGTTTCTCGTCCGAAAAAACAAACTCCTGACCAGCGTGCCGAGAGAGGATCCTCTTAGCTCGATCCAACCGCTTTTTGCTGGTAGCCTCCGAAACGCCATGGACCTTACGTTTTTTGTAAGGCCTGAAACCAAGGTCCTTGGTGAGTATGGTGTGAGCGGTTCCAATGGAAACGTTGAGATCTGCAGCCGTTTTCCGGATTGAGCGGTTCTTTTTGCGCCGAATTCGCTCCCTCACGATCTTGATGACCCGTGGCGTCCTCGCTGAACGCGGCCGACCGGATCTCGCACGGTCATTGGTCGAGGACGTCTCCCGGTATCGCCTGATGGTCGTGTAGACAAAGTTCCGCTTGACCCCATGCGATTTCAGCAGCCGGAATATATCGCCGGGTCGCTCACCGTTCAAAAAACGCTTAATTACGAAGTCCTGATACTCTTTCATCGCGCGTAACAAACGAACAACAACTAACAGAATGTCAACACCGCGCACATTCGGTAGCGTATGAATGAAGCTAAAGCTGACACCAATACCAATGCAGAATATGTACATGGCGCATACCTACGCAATGATGAAAACTTGTATTCGAACTTATTGAACACCGTGTATTTGCGTTATTTTCAATAGTTTACTATTGTTTGAGAATAATGTTTGACAATTGAACTGGAGCGCGATAAAATTTCCGACCGATTGAAGAAAAAATCATTTAAATCTATCGTGGATTATTTGAGTTATTCGCGTACAAAACGAACGGTTTTTCGTGACGGTCGCAATATTTTAGATTTTCATTTGACACCCTACCCTTGCCGTAAGACGTAGTCTACGTCAAAAAACACTACTCAAATTTAAGATTGTGGCGCTATTCTCTGATTCAAGTAGAATTGGTTTGTTCAAATAATATGTAAAGCAACAGTTTGAGCCGTTGTTTAGTATTTGTTATAAATAGTTACGCTTTATTTGTGGGGGACTCTTTTAAGATGAAGTTACGCACAAAATAATAAAAAAGAATGTTGTTTTTGTATATGTATTTTCCTTCATAATTACATTAATTTTACAAGAACTTGTTTGTTGTGGTTAGGGATGGGGGTGCGTTAAACGGTTGTTATATTCTGTTACAACGGAGTGTGGGGCTTGTGAAAACGTCGTCGCAGACCACAAATACCACAGTGAATTTTTATAGGTATTGGACTGTTTAAGTCGTGCACATAAGTTAGGGTTAGTGCTGGCAATTTTGGCAGTTTCCCATTCAACGACGGGATCAAAATCTGCCGTACCATGGGTTTTAGATAACACTTCAGGTGGCTTTATATAAATTTAAAAAAAAAGAATTGTTTTTCTAGTACACTAACTGCATCGTAAACTCACTTGTGAAAAACGATTTACTAGCCTCAAATATAAGTAAAGGGTTACGAGGCTGTGGCACTGTGGCAGGAATCGGAAACCTGCTGGGAATAAATTTCGTTTACTCCGTTGATGATGATGATGATGATGATGGTCCCGCCCTTACCCCTACAAAGGTTTGAGCTACACGATTTTATCTCTAAGATAATTAATTTGGTTGTTACCAAATCAAACCAGTTATGCAAAAAAAAACAAACTGATTTCATCTACAGATATAAATTTCTTCAAAAGCATCCATTTGCTTCACAGTGACATAATCGTGAAAAGCTTTGAGGTTAACCACAAAAGTTCGCAAGTATTCCCAGCGATCAGGAAATTCTGTTGCAATTCAGATCACAGAATCCAGTCAAAGGACATTATCAAAAGACAAGCCAATATCGGATCCTGCCCGCTACAGAGTCAGAGGTTCCAACACTAATGGAACCGCCACCTTAGTTTTGGGCTCAAACAATTGTAGACTACTTTCTTTATTTTTTTTTATTTTTTTTAAACTAACACAACATTATACAAATTTCCATCATCATCATTGTGACGAACAAAATAGTGAGTATTGTAGTATTGTAAATGTGAAAAAATGAAATTGAAAAAATAAAATAGCCAACTCATTATAATCCGTTTGTAAAGAACTTCGTCAGATACATTCTTCATTTTTACAAAAAAAAGCAACATAAATGTACAAGAAATGGTCTACACAAAATAATCCGTTTTATAATAATAAAACATCGTCAGGTACAATCTTCATAAATATTGAAAAAAAAATTACGCTTGCTGCTCAGAATACAGTTTTAACGTGTGAAATACATAGTCTTTGAAATTCTGAAAGTGTTGGTGCACGTTTAATGTGTCTTGGCATCGAATTGAAAACATTTATTCCTTTAAAATATAATAAGTTTTGTGAAGCACATGTCAAAAAATTCGGTGTTCTTATTTCATCCGCGTTTCTAGTATTATATCTATGAAAATCACTTCCTCTTTCAATTCGATCACACAAATAGCGAGGAAGCGAACCATTAACTACTTTAAAAATGAACACCATAGTTAAATACACAATTCTTTGCTTCACTGATAGCCATTGTAAAGCGTCTAACATAAAAGTCGAGGAAGTGAAACTGTTACATCGTAAAATCAAACGCATTATTTTATTCTGCAAACGCTGTAACCTCAATATTTGTGTTTGGTTGGCCAAGAATAAAATGGAAGGGCAAAACTCTAAATGAGGGGAGATGATTGATTTGTATAGCTGTATTTTACTGCAAGTAGTTAAATCGTTTTTTAATCGGCATAGAATTCCATACTTCTTGGCAATTTTCTTGATGACATTGTCAATGTGAGCGTTGAACTTTAGCTTATCATCAATAATCACGCCAAGATATTTAATCTCCCGAACGCGATCAATTGTCTCACCATCAATCGTAACGGAGACATTCTCATTTACTCGATTCTGTGAAATTACCATAAATTTAGCTTTACTTATATTCAATTTCAATTGCTTACATTTCAACCATCTACTTAGAAAACGCAAATCTTCGTTCAAATGGGTAACGGCTTCATTTAAATCTTTAGCTGCAATGAACAACACAGTGTCATCTGCAAACAGATTAATGTCACAAAATCGTAAAACACGTCGCATGTCATTAATATACATAATAAGCAAAAGGGGCCCTAATACACTTCCTTGAGGCACACCAAGGTTATTCCCCACGGGACTGGAAACAGAATCATTAAAAACAGTCCTTTGAGTTCTGTCAGACAAATAGCTTTCAAACCATCTGTATGCAGTACTCGAAATTCCAAAACGCTTTAATGCTTTCAACAACAAGGGCCTAGAAATTGTTTCAAAAGCGCGTTTCAGATCCAAAAAACAGCAAAAATTGTTCGTTTACTCTCTAAGTTATCTTTCCTTTTTGCTAATACTAAATTTATCGCGGTTTCACAAGAATGGCCTTCCCGGTAGCCAGATTGTTCCGAAATCAACAAAGAGTTACTATTCAAATATTGTAACAACTGGCCTTTCACAACAAGCTCTAAAATTTTCTCTAATGTGTGCAACATGTTGATAGGACGAAACTCTTCGGCTTTAATCGTCCCAGCAACCTTTTGAATCGGAACAACCAACGATTCTTTCCGCACTTCAGGCACGTGCCCAGTTTGCAATGATTCATTAATAAGGTCCAAGTAAAGTGTGACCAATGACATGAAAGCAATCTTGAATAACTCTTGCATTAACATTATCTACTCCAGCCGTTTTTCCTAAGGAAAAGCAAATATTTCTAAGCTCATCTATTGTGATCGGGTGAAAACTTTCAAATCTGCAATTAATATTAACTGGCTGGTTTAATTCATCAGGTTCATCGACCAATTCAATTGATTGGTTGATCAATGAAACGCTATTGACGAAATAATCATTAAACTTAGATGCAATTGCTTGTTCAGACTGTTCTAAAGGGTGTCCACGATGAAATTGCCACACTATGAAATTGCTCTAACTTTTTAACCGTTGGGTAGAAATTAATGAAAATTTTGGTGGATTTAGTTCATAGTGCATTATTTACATCCTGCAAGTTTTAAAGTCCTGTGATCAAAACTCGCGGAAATGGAGTCGAAAAAACAGTTCGTGCGTGATAAAATCTTGCGCATTCATCACGAGAACAAGGATCTCTCGCATCGTTCCATCGCTAAAACGTTGGGAATCGCGAATTCCACGGTGTCGCGAGTGATTAAGCGGTTCGAGGAACGGTTGACCACCGATCGGAAGCCCAGAAGTGAAGGAAAAAGTATTCCGTACAACACCAAAAATCACAACCGCGTAGTTGGGGCCTTCAACCGAAATCCGAACGCCTCCGTTCGGGATGTGGCTAAGAAGCTGCACCTAAGCCGAAGTTTTGTCCAGAAGGCCAAAACTAAGGCTGGGCTTCGAACGTTCAAGGTACAAAAGGCCCCTAATCGCGACGAGAAGCAGAACAAGTCCGCCAAAACCCGTGCCAGGAAGTTGTACCTCAACATGCTGACGAAAGTTGAATGCTGCATCATGGACGACGAAACATATGTGAAGGCCGACTTCAAACAGATCCCCGGCAACCTGTTTTTCACGGCCAAGGATAAGTTCAGCGTTCCGGAGCATGTCCGCACTCAGAAGATGTCCAAATTTGCGAAGAAATTCCTGGTTCGGCAAGCCATCTGCACGTGCGGGAAGAGGAGTGCACCTTTCGTGACCCAGGACACGATGAACGGACAGGTGTACATAAAAGAGTGCCTCCAGAAGCGGCTGCTTCCTCTCCTGAAGGCCCACAACGTCCCAACAATCTTCTGGCCGGATTTGGCCTCATGCCACTACTCCAAGGACGTGCTGAAGTGGTATGCAGACAATAAGGTCAATTTCGTGCCGAAAATGTTCAACCCTCCCAACACTCCGGAGCTCCGCCCCATCGAGAAGTACTGGGCGATTATGAAGCAGCACCTTCTTAAACGACCTAAGGTAGTGAAGACAGTCGAGGAACTGAAGAAAGTATGGGTTTACATGCAAAAAACGGTTAATTCACAGGTTGTGCAGAATCTTATGGCCGGGGTTAAGGCCAAGGTGTGGGCATTTGCGTATGGACTGTAAATAAAATACGAGTAAAATGGTAAAATGAAGTTTAATAGTTATTTCTCAATCCCTGAAAAATTGATGGCAATCGGATGAAAACTCGAATTTTGCGAATCAATTTTGTGTGTGGCAATTTCATCGTGGACACCCTTTATTGTGCCTTCAAAAGTTATGGACCGCGGTCTGCAATTGCTAGGTTTCAATAATGATTTCAAAATTTTCCATAACTCTCTGCTGTTGTTTTGATGCTGATCAATTTTCCTCTGTATATATTCACAACGAGTTTTTTTAATGGATTGTGAATATTTATTCCGCGCGATTGTGTTCTTATTCCAATGATTATCACTATTAGATCTACAAAACTTTTTGTGCAATTTATCCCTCTTACGTTTAAGACGTAAAAGATCCAAATTGTACCAGCTGTTCGAGTTCTTCAAAGAAACAAATTTTTGTTCAACTAGCTTATTTGTACACGTTTTCATGGTATTAGTATCATCAGCTGCAGACTCATCTAAACTACCGCTCGCGATTGGAAAATCCACGCTTCTCTGAACAAGGTTAGAAACAGCCTGTTTTGAATATTTCCTCCAGCACTTCAATTTCACTAAATCATCGCTATTATTCAAGTTATTCTCAATTACGTTAATACCTACTGTCTCATGATCGGTTATTTTCAAATCAGTATCGACAGCTGAACAAACAGAATCAAAGTTAGAATAAACATGATCAATCAAAGTTCTACTATGCCTGGAAATTTGCGTATATATTGAAATTCATCTACCGTTTGTCTCAAATTGAAAAAGTTAGCTAAATGCTTCAAATGATTTGAATTTTTATTATCACGCCAATTTATATTGAAATCACCAGCAATTATGTTTAATTTACTCGAATCAAGAAATACCTCAAGCCAGTTCTCTAAAATTTCAGTAAAACGCTGGTCACTAGAGCTGGGAGAGTGATATAAAACACCATAGTTACCCATCATCATGCCCTGTACAACTGTTATGCCCAAGAACCAGTTACCATCAACCATTTCGTTGTGGCGAAGATTGAATTGAACTGATTCTTTGACATAAATAGCAACACCGCCAGTATGTCTAGAATGTGATAAACAAGCAGCAACATTATATCCCGGAATGCAATTTTGATCTAAGGCTTCAATTTCAACAATGTGCGTTACTGCTAGAAAAACCAAAAGTGGACGTTTTTCTTCTACAATCTGATGTAATGCTACGTAGTTTGTAGACAACCCCCCAATATTGAAATACAAAAAATTAAATTGATTGCCATTCTGCCTGGAACTCGGTTGCTATTTATTGAAACGCAAGCTGCTTTTCTTTTGTTCAAAAAGTCTCTTGTACACCAAACATTGAGAGCTAAATGCTGCATGGTTTACGTCCAAGTTAAGTTTACGTTCTTTATTCATTTTCAAACAATTAACACATTTCAAAACAGTTGACTTACACTCCGATGTCTTGTGGTTTTGACAACACCGCGAGCATGTATCACAGTTTTTGCAATCAATGCTCTTATGTCCAAATTCTCCACATTCGAAGCATCTCAGAACATTAATGTCAGAATACACAAAGCACCGATCAAAATCTACATTTACTTCATTTGCTTTTAACATACAATTATATGTATCCAAATCGACTTCAATTACCGCACTAAACTTGTTGTAAATGAACCGTGGGTTTTCGTAAACTCTAACTACTTTTACATCATTTATTGCGATGTTTTCATTTTGACTTTTCAAATAGTCTATGAAAACATCGGAGGATAATTGACGGCTCATGCCCACTACTTTCAATCTTGGCACCGACGTGGGAACAACAGCACTATAATTTTCACCCAGATTGCTTTCAATACCATTTTTCACATTAGTTACATTTGCTCCGATGGCACATTCAACAATAATGGCACCATCTTTTCCATTCCTAAAATTACTAATTTTGTGTGTTTTTGGATCTAAATTAGTTTTCACTAAATAACGAGTATCATCGCATGCTTGTTTGGACTCTTTTGGTTTGATCACTATGACCGGATTGCTTTGTTTACTACTATTACCTTTAATATTACTATTTTGTTTACTTTTATCGTTTACATTTCCATTGCGCCTCTTTACGACATTTACGCTTTTTGCCAATTTGCAACAGATCGGATTCGGAATGAATCGCCTCAGACCGCGCGCGGGCATCATTCATTACAGCTAAACTTTTTTGCGCATTAATCTCCAAAACTGAACTTGTCATAGCATCAAATTTCTCACAGATTAATTTATCAAAAGACTTATTTATACTCTGTCTCAAATGTTCCATCCCGTTTTTCAACGCGTTGTCTATTTGGGCAGAAATTTGATCTCGCATGCAAGTGATCGAGTCCGAAAGTTTTTTCATTCCTTCCTCCATCAGCTTAGCATCCGAGATCGCCTCTTCTTGCCCACCACAACACTGGTCAGATAGACAGTCTACACATTTAAAGCAAAGGTTTGCATTATCGGTCACAAGCTTTGCCGTTCCTTTCGTAAGTGGTGTACACTTGTAATGGAATACACGCGCGCACTTCTCTGCACAAATTAACGGCAGATCAGCCGCAACCATTTCCTCATTGCATATACAACAGGCCATTGTCAAGCAGTAGGCTCAAAACACATTATACATACGTCGACGCTACCGATAACCAACGACCTTACCAAAGAAAAAGACAAGGCAAAAAAATAGCACAAATGGTCTCCCGGGGCGCCGGTTGAACGGCCAATAAAGTTGAAATTTAATTAGAACAAGCTGCAATCGCAACTGTTCTTTTACTCAGCCTGTTCTCAAAAACACTCTAGATGCGCGTTAGCAAATTTATTTTGCGTAAGGAGTGTATCGAAAAGTGGTTATAAACATTCGATGCGTTATTACGCATAAACTACTGTATATATTTTTAGCGTGTAAGCGCCATTTGCTTTGTTTACATGTCAAAAATGATTATTCGGTTCATTCATTTCCGTTGATAAAGTTGTATTCAAAATGTCGCGAATTGAATTTGAGACTAAAACGAAAATTCTGCACACTTGGTGCACCGAAAAGGGTGTTACTTACAACCAGATTGCGAAAAGAGTAAATGTTCACAGGGCAAGTGTAAAACGCATCATCGAAAAGTTTGGTAAGGAGTGCTCCCTCAAGGATTTACCAAGAAGTGGCCGGAAACCCGGCTCCAGCAACCCCGATTTGGACCAAAAAGTTGTGGATTATATTCAACGGAACAAATCTGCCTCTACTCGCAATCTAGCCAAGAAGTTCAGGACCAGCATCGGAATGATTCAACGAATCAAGCGCAGGAATGACTTGAAGACGTACAAAAAGCAGAAAGTGCCCAAACAAACTCCGGAACAAAAGTCTCGTGCCAAAACCAGGGCTCGAAAGCTGTACAGCTGCATTTTGGACAATGTCGACCAGTGCATTTTGATGGATGACGAAACATACGTTAAAGAAGATTCAAGAACGCTACCGGGGCCGCAGTTTTATACTAAATCTGTTGGGGAACGTGTGCCAACCGCAGATACGACTGTTGCGATGGAGAAATTCGGTCAGAAGGTGCTCATTTGGCAAGCTATTTGCACATGTGGCTTGCGTTCTTCAATTTTCTATACAAAAGGAACTATAAATGCTGAGATTTATCAAAAGGAATGTTTGAAGAACAGGTTGCTACCATTGTATAGAAAGCACCAGTCCCCTCGTCTCTTCTGGCCAGATTTGGCATCGGCACATTACGCCAAATCCACTCTACAGTGGCTGACGGAGAATAACATCAAGTTCGTAGAAAAAGACATCAACCCACCAAACTGTCCCCAGTTGCGACCGATCGAACGCTATTGGGCAATAGTCAAGCGTATATTTAAGAAGGATGGTACAGTGTCCCAAAACATGACCGATTTTAAGAAAAATTGGGCAGCGGCATCCAGGAAGTGCACAAAGGTCACTATGCAGAATTTGATGGCAGGTGTCAAATCAAAGGTACGGGCATTCTACAGAAATGAACATGATGACTAGTTTTTCCGTTTGGATCTTTTGTAAACATGTTAAGCTATAATAAACTGAAATAGTATGTTAATTTTAACCATGTTTTCATGCCTATTTTATTATTTGGAAGTTTATAACTACTTTTCGATACACTCCTTATCGCAACACTTTTCACACGTAAAATAATTAAAAATTATGAGCACAAAAAACACAACACTATTCCGTTCGTCATCACACTCAAATTCAAATTGTTGTTCAATTTCACACACAAGAAAATACGAACATTTGAAAATAAGAAGTGTTACTAATGTTTTAACCCGTACTGTAGACTTGTACTGTAGGACTGTAGACTTTGAAAATCATCATGTTGATATTAGTGGGTTCCGTAGAAAATACTCACAAAAAATTCAATAATATATTCGGGTTACCTTCAACGTTTTTCAATCCAATCAATGGTGCATGAAATTAGGGAAGGTAAAACGGAAAAATTTCACTGCTAAACATGAGCCGCATATACAGTTTTGATACAACTTCCATGCCTAAAGAACTTTTATTTTCCTTTTTGAAAAAGCTATAAACAATCCCTTTTTACGCTTAAAATACTATATGCTACAATATCGTTCCGACATTGAAAAATCTTGTTTTTTTTTTAACTTTGTCCATTTAGTACAGTGCTTACTCAGACAATACATGTCATTATGTTATAAGCATGCTGTTGGAAGCATCCATAGAACATAATATTTGTCTTATGGATGTTCTACAAATCATCTGGTATGACCTAAAAGATGTTCAATAATGCCACATATATTGCGCTTTTTCGGTATATGCGTGTATAAAATTAATTTATTGATGTAAGAAAAAAAAACTTGAGCTTTGTCTAAGAGATGTAACTAGAAATTATAAGAAAAATTAGTATTCTCCATTTAATTCCAACTACCTCTGCTTATCTTCGACAGATACGCGTATTTCGTCTACAATGTGCAGACTTCTTCAGTGTCTCGTACTAATAACTCGACTTAAAGAAAACCTTCGCCACCTGCCGTATATATACTATTTTCTAAATACAAAATGTATAATAAAGATGTACTTTTAACATTTATATGGCGAGTGTTATTACTTGGGTATCCGCCTCCACTTTAGCCAACGAAATAACTAGCCTTGCTACACGCCTCCAGCTTACCGCGTTTCTTCTTCAGAATCAGGCTGTACGCCTTACTTCCAAAGATCCGAATCATCGAAACGTCCGGCTTGTGCCCATACCAGTATTCGTTAGTTGTCTTACTCGATGTCAGGGTGGCTGTGGGTCTCCCATTAATTAGGTAGACGACCGCTTCTTTCCACATATTGCGCTTTAGTCCGGAATCAGCAATTATCGCTCTAGTCTTAATTCCGTGTCGGGTATTTTCGTCACTGCGACCAATTTTTAGATCTATTGTGACCTCTAGTCTTATCGAGAATAGTGCGAATACGTTTGACTTTGCAGAAGTCAGCGAACGCTACCCACATACTCGCCGCCGTTATCACAACGCAAACGGCTTACCGCCCAAACACAATGATAACGGAAACGGAAAGGAAAGCGGCAATTTTGACAGTTGCTGCAAATGACTTCGATATGTCCAAATAGAATCGGCTTGGATCTAGCCTGTTTTCTTTCCGTCGAGCATGCATACTCAGATCTGGCTTTGCCGTCTGCCGTTGCCGTTATAATTGCGTTTGGGCCATTACACTGCTGCACGGGAAATAATCCACACATATTTATTGGCAAAAAACCAATGAAAATTCCACATAATACTGATGTGTTCATACTTAAACACCCTCTGAGAATGACAAATAGAGTTTATGTGACAAATGAAAAGTATGTGTGTCCACACATAGTGGTTATGTGTACACACAGGAAGCATGTGTGGTTACAAATAGATACCTTTTGTTGATTATATTGCAAAAAATCATGGATGGGACACATAGATATTATCATTACTTTTTTATCAGTGTATCGAAGTATGCTTCCGCCATAGCAAAATATACTTTGAAGCAATCTAGTACTTCATCCTTGGTGCTCAGAATCGATAAGAGGTATAATTTCTAGAGAACTGTGGCTACCGAATGATTGAAAATAAATTTTTAAACGATCTGTAAACGATGCTTCAAAATAGATGATGGACATGCCAGTATGATTGATCGACGCGTTCAATACTTCAAAGCCGAAGCCTTTGATGAAAAATATTTGACGGACATCAAACAAGGAACATAATTTTTTAAATTTTTCATAGTATTTTTTTCGCCTTACTTGCTTATTCTTAACTATTTTCTTCCCAAAAGCGAGCGGCACGCAAGAACGTTCAAGAGAGATGAAAAACCTTAAAGGTATTAAAATGTTACGCAAATCAATAATATCGTTATGTTTAGGAAAGTTTGGACTACTATCAACAATCAATATGCAACTAGCGATTTGAAATTGGTTCACTGTTGTAGAACCCCTTGGTTCGAAGTACACCTTGAAGCCAGCACCTTGTTATATATATTTGCGTCTTTGTTTTGATTTTCTGTGTTATTTTGACAGAACATTTGAGAGTGTATTCGTGTGAGTTCATCATTTGGGGCGCATTATTAAGCTTGGGACCGAGCTTGGGACCGATGTACTGACTGAGACAAGAAAAGAATCGTATTTGTTCGGAACCTACTGGTCTAAGAGTTAGTCTATGCTACTATTATGCTCCAACATTATAATTTTTATTTTCACTTTTTTCTCATATCAAGTGGAGAACCAAAATCATGTTTAAAGGGTCAAAGTAATTAAATTGTTAACTTTAACTTTTCTACCAAACGAAGTGTCATAGAATGCAAATTATTGTTAACATTTTGGTAAATTATACGACACTGGTATAATACAGAAATTCCATAGAAAACAGATGTACGATCTCTCAAAATTTCGAACAATTGATAGTTTTATTCTTTATTGAAAAATATGCGATCCATATTTTCTTATCCTTTTTATTAGAGTGGCCGTTTCTAAGTTAAGATAGTCTAAAAAATTGCCTTCTTCCAAAACTTTTAACTTTTGAACCAAAAAATTCAAATATGATGTTTTTAAGTTTTGCTGACTATCCTGCTGCGCGTTTCAATTACTAGAAGGAACTTGCCAACAATGCGTCCCTAATAATCAGAAGTTATATTTATAAGTTCATATAGCTATTTTACATCATACACGCAAAGAAATACAGAATATTAGAATCAAATATACAAGCGCTTTGATTTAAATAGATAATTTTGCTTGAATCAAAAAAATATTGATTAGCTTTTAATACCATTCAGCGTTGTTTTAAAAATATATATTTTTGAATCAACAATATTTCCATTTGATTTGAAAACAAAATCATTTGAAAATAGTCGTATGGTTTGTGCATGTGTGTATCTCCATCACGCCATTTTTTAATAACAAAAACTGCAAAATGGACTCGTTGGAGGAAATGTTTATCGAACAACTAGACGTTGATCAGCTAGATGTGGACGAATTCGAAACTACTGAGTTGCTAAAATCGTTTCAGTTCTGCGATGCAGTGATTGGTACATTTCTAGGTATGTAAATTTATATTACATATGATCACAATTCTAAATTTTGCACTTGTTTCAGCGAATCACTACACAATCGAAACTTTGAAAATCATCGAACGGAAGGAGGTGGAAGAGCTTATACAGCAGCCATTTTTGGCGGAGAGGACGAAATGCATCCATTGTATAAACGCATGGAGAATAAGTATGGTAAGTAAACCATAAAAAATCATAAAAATCAAATCAGAAATCTTTTCTTTCAGGATCCAGAATATCCCTCCGTTGGTTGATTTGGCATTCCATGTACATCAGCAAGCCAACAACCGAGCAAACAAGACATATCAAGAGCTGAGTGTACAGCAACTTATTCGCTAAAAACGTCAGCAAGAGGAAAGGCAATTCTAGCAAAATATCAAGGAAGCCAAAACGTTGGTCTTTACTTTAATCCTATAAAATAAAGAAATATAATGCAGACCTGAAATTGTATTTTTGAAATCAACTAGACTTTTTATTAAACCAATCGAACTTTTATTTTGAGTCAAAGTGTTTTGGTTTTGATTTAAAAAAAAGGACCTAATTGAACTAAAAAATAATATATTTTTCAAATAAAAATATTTTTGAATCTACATTCAGTCGTTTAGAAACTCGATTGTTAAAACATAAACATGTTTGCTTTGAAACAAATATCGTTTATATTTGATTCAAAGAAAATTGCAATTAGGCCCTGAGTCAAAAATATTTTTCTTTGAATTCAAAGTGATTTATTTTTGAAAAAAATATCGATTTCTCTGCGTGTACAATGGATGTCAACATAATGCATTTATTTCCAAATATGTTTTTACTATACACAATGACTACATAAATTATTGCTTACGATTATTTTACAGTTTCATTTTTCATCGCTGGTGAACGAGAATCGTTTTACGATAATATACATTTCATCTTCATGCTTCCCATGTTGCGATCCACATTCCCAGAGGGGAATGGCGTCTTCCAGGATGACCACGCTCCAATCCTTACAGCGACCATTAAAAAATGAAAAAAATACAGACCATTAAAAAATGCTATGAGGACCACGCAAGTGATTTCAATCACCTTGAGTGGCCAGCTCAGACACCGGACATTAACAACATTGAACCGTTGTGGTCAACATTAGAAGCAAAGGTTTGGAATGTTTTCCCACCCCCTTCGTGCTTGAAGGAATCGGTGAAAACTTTGATCGACGAGTGGTATAAATACCACTGGACGTCATTTAAACCCTCAACAGGTCCATCCACAGGCGGATTGAAGCCATTCAGGAAGCGGATGATGGACCAACTCCATGCCAGGATAAAATGTAAAACCTACTCTTCCCTATACTCAATCGAATTAATGCTTGCTCATCCTAACCAGAGCTAAATGAATTGATCCTCTGAGGTACCAGGAATCTGGATCAGGGTAGACAGTGAGTCTTATAGTCCATATTTTGTGGTAAAGTCGTAATTGAACTTAACTACAGGAATCCCCCAAAAATGTTCCGGAAGTGGGCAATGTAGCCGATGGCTTTCTCAAGTCTATCAAAATCATAATTATGAAAAATCATGAAGATAGAGCTGCCGCACGGCATTTTTGGGAGGTAAATCGTAAATTGCATCTACTACATGTTCCCTTGGGGACGTTCCGGTGGTGCCTAGAGTGGTTAATGTATACAATGGCCTTCTGAAGTTTATTTCTGTATGTGTATGTTCATTTATATATACAGCGACTCCACGGGAAAAGAATAGAGTTGAAAAAAAAAGGTCCGATTTTGGTCAAAATCGCTTGGTATGTTCTTCATCGAAAATAATAAGACCCGTATTTTTTTATTTTTTTTATTAGGGTGACCGTGTTCGATATAGGGTTACCAGAAAAATCGACATTTTTCGAATTTTTTTATTTCTAAATATCATAACTTCTGAACCGCTCGATCGATTTGCAATGTTTTTTTTTATAAATAGAAAGATTATTACTTTTTGTTTTTAGAGGAATAAATGCCCAGATCTTCAATTTACGCGAAAAAACTAGATTACATGAGCTTTGTGATAAGAAATCTGTAAAACATATTACTAGTTCATAGAAGTAACATGCTTTTTACTAGATACCAAAAATATAAGACCGCCTTAAGGCGGGGTTGGGCAGCTAAGTAAAAAAAACATTTTGTCAAATACATTAATTGTTATGTTATTTATTCTCCGTGCGAGGAGTAACGATTATGATGTAGAAGGGGATGTTCGCTCATCACCATGAGGCACCAAGAGTGAACATTAATGTTTTTGGCTAGAATGAAAGATGTGAAGAGAAAGTGTTGAAAGTTCCGTCAGAGTGCGGCAGGTAGGAAATCTAACAGATGTTTTCGAACCATGGCCGTCAATCTTTGCCTAACATCCCACTCTGACGGAACTTTCAACACTTTCTCTTCACATCTTTCATTCAAGCCAAAAACATTAATGGTCACTCTTGGTGCCTCGTGGTGATGAGCGAACATCTCCTTCTACATAATTTTGTCAAAACTGTTCGTACTATGTATCTCTTGTGCTGAAAAGCGTAAAAATAGTTTTATTTTGCATGTAGGCACAAATGTATGCCGCATTAGCGACATTCGATTTTGCGTTTCCTTCTGATATCGGCATTTCCTTTTTTCTGAACGAGGTAGAACTTCTGGGTAGTGATCGAATTCGTCATATCTTGTAAAATCAGATGGAAGATAATCTTGCATTGGATTCCTTTTCAATAGTGATCATTCGTGGTTGACCAGCCACACCAACTGGAACACTACCGTATGATGATGCCATTTTAATCGCTTGGTTAACATTCCAAACCGTTAATGAAATTGTTACTTCATGAGCTGTTCCAAAATATTCCGCCAAAAAGCCGCGGTCAGTATGTTGGAAATTCTGTTTTTGCTAATATTTCCTAGAGAAAATATACCTATAATAGAATTAATTTTCCGTTTGCTATTATTACGTTTTCAACATTAAAACACAGACCTCTGGAGCGTAGGTGAACCAGCAATGGTAGTGATGCGTAAAAATGATCGAAATACATTATGTGATTTTTGAAATCCAGAAGTATTTTGATAGCCATACCACTATATTTACTGCCACCCCCTTATCAGGAGTTTTCGGTAACACCGTCACCAGCTCCGCAGAAAACCTCAGAACAATACGAAAATCCATACGAATAAGACAAAACAAAAAGCTTAAAACCCAATTTGTGGGATTTGTTTGCCAAGTACTGTAGAATAAGTACCTGCATCTTGATGGCACACATCTGCTCATCTATGCAAAGATGTTGAGAACCGATTTAAATGTATCATTGAAATGTTCAAGGTCGGGTCTGATTTTGTATAATTTGAGGTTTTTGTATAATCCTCTGTAGTCTTAACAGGGATGGTGCCAGTGTCGTTAATGTGTAGCTGTCTGCGAATTGCATCGAATATGTTCATGTCATTGTGTTTCAAATGGGCAGTAATGCGTAATCACTCCAATAGGATCTCACACTTGGGAATCAGTTAGCAGACATGTAAATAAGATTTCTAAAACCTTTCCTATTTCCAAAGCTGTTGTAGAAAAATTGTAGAAAAAAAAATGAGAAGCATTTGAACGGTTTTCCAGTTCTTTACGGTCCAGTTCTTTCAACTATTCCAGGTCGGGTTAATCAAAAAGGAGGTCTGATTCCGAAACGTCCAGATTTCCTTTACGCCACTAGATGTTCTTAAATACTGTAGACTTGTGATCGATTTCGTCAACAGCTCCAGTGAATGTTTGAGTTCCCACGATTGGGCTCGATTTCCCTTTACTGATCTCTCGTTTTTTTTTTGGTTGGGGTGGTGATGTAAACAATTCTTTCCCTTCAGAGTCGTGAAAACAATCGTCATCACTATCAGCGAACTCGTCTTCCTGTGATTCAAGCGCCTCCTTGGCCAGCCAGTTGTTCAACAGGGACTCTCTTGATGGTGTTTTCATTGTGAGACGCAAAACCAAAACCTATAGTACAATTTAAAAACAGGCCAGATGACAAATTTTTGAAAAAACATTATTTACTGCCAAAAGGATTTTTAGTTTGCTCAAATGCCCAACTCCGCCTAAAGGCGGCTTAAATGTTTCTCCAAAATGCAATATATTAAAACAAATTTCACAACAAAAATTTATGCCTAATGCAAAGTAGTACATTTAAACTATTTAGCTATGAATTTTATCTACTTTGAAACCTAGCCAAACTGTGATAATTTTCCGATTACGTTACAGTATCGAACACAATAGTTTCTTTTCCGTGTTTTCCTCGACTTTTGAAGTTTTGACGTGAAATCCATCTGGCAGGTCACTGTTTACATATAAACAATGTGTGTGTATGATATGTTAGCATATTTTTAAGATATGTAAGTGTGATAAGTATCATATAAAAAGCTGTTGATAATTTAAAAGACAACTTGCCGTAGCCCGTCTGAAGGTGGGGTTGGGAAGTAGGGGGTTAAAAATATTGGTTAAAATAATTAATGTACTTAAATTTGCTAAAATGGTTTTTTATGATTTTCGAAATGTTGGACCACAACGACTATTTATTTTTATATTTTGTTATTAAAATTCAAACATTTTTACATAACATATCAAAAAATCTCAAATGTTCATCGAGCCGTTTTTGAGTTAAATATTTTGAAAATTTCAAGTTTTTTGCCTATACACACATTGAATGAGCATAATTTTCCATCACTTCAAAATAACTGCGGGAATCATTTCATTGAAGTTATCAAACTTATTCCTAATAAATTCATGATAACCATGTTTACAGACCTAGTTTTATTTGTGAAGTAATGTACCCATCATAAGTAGGGGAGGCTGGTCCAATTCTGTCCCCATTAAATGTAAGAACTTTAAATCAGCCTCAAATTGTTTAAAAGAAGAGACCAACATTGCTAGGGTTTACTCAGCCATGGTTTACGCTATAACTGGAGCCACAATGGTCCGTTAGCGTCCAAATTCAGCATGAGTGCTCATAAGGATTGCGGCACTCATGCCGAATTTGAGTTGTAGCGTAAACCACGACTGAGTAAACTTAACTCATATTTTGAATTAATCCACATTGAGTGAACCAAACTGAAACCTTACTAAAGAAACGTTTAATACAATGAGTGCTTCATTGCCATGTTTAGATTAATAGTTACAGGAAACCTACTCCTAAACTACATGGTTATGCAGTGGAAAGGAGAACAAATTTGGACAAAAGCTATTCCTACTTTTGTAATACCTGCTATTGCAGACTTTATCGCTTTATCAAGAAAGAAAACGAGCCAGCAACTCCAAGTGCAGTTAATCTAGAATGTGAAAATCAAGAACTCACCGTTTCTGAGCCGTGTTTAATTTCAAAGAGCAATATCCTACTTTTTGAATTGGATTTTCAATGTTTTCCAGTAGCCACCCAAAAACTTGTATTCTGGCTGGTTCAAGTGGAACGCATACTGTCTGCGTATGCATTTATCATCAGAATTGTTAAATTAATGTTTAAAACCCTGAAGGTTAAGAAACTTATTTCTAACCATTTTAAAACGTATCTTGACTAGTTTTTTAAATTACTCTGTGAAAATCCTACAGAAAAATGTTGGTTGAAAATCTGTGATCATTGCCCGGGTACACTGGAGAATGATCTGATGAATTTTCTTGAAAACATCGATTCCTTAGAATTTAAACAATAGAAGCAAACAGATCGTTGTCATCTAAATCAATTTCGCTCGAACCGTCGTCGAGGACGGACGTGTTTCAAGTACGGTCCGTAATTAAATTTGTATATAAACTTTTTTTAACCTCTTGACAACGTAGCGTCGTGCGCTTCTCGTGCTTCGCCTGTAACTTCAATTTATTTTATTATTATTTTTTCCGTTAAATCATAACATCGCGCGTGTTTATTGCCGGCTTTTTGTGTCGCGTCGAACATTAACTACTAATCATAATGCCGTGCGGTGTCAAATCGTGTACCACAAATGACGACCACCTTCTTTGGAAGTGCGAATTCTGCAGCAGAACATACCATGCTGCCTGTATTGGAGTGCAACGGACCCGGGAGCGATTTATCACTCAATATGTGGTTCCCATGTGTACCGACTGTCAGGAAATTCTACGCAAGGAAACCGATGTGCGTTTAATGCTGCATCATCAGGAAGAACTTCTGAAAGCCATCCGCTCCCAGAATGACTCAAATCAGCGCATTGCTGCTGACCTGAAAAAGCTTTCCGCTGTGTCAATATTATTTGACAACCTTGACCACTTCTTCAAAGAAGTAATGGAAACGCTGACTAAGGTCAACAAAAGCCATGAAGTCGTAAGCACTTCAATCGACCACCATATGAAGTCGTGTGACTCCCGTACGGCTTTAACATTAACCGGCATCGATAAATCAAATTCGATTATGTCACAAAAAATAAACAGTTTCCTAGACGATCGGCTCACTAGCCTACAAAACGACATGGCACTTTTAACGAAAAGCGCCGAATCATCAACTACATCACTGACTCACTTCAGCCAAGAGTCAGAACTTCATGAAATCCTAGATGAAGTTAAATTTGTGTCTGCGGCTATCACAGCCCCTAAGTCAAATTCATCGCTTGTCACCCCACCCCAACAGAAAACTTTGGAGGAGGAATTAACAGAAAGTCCTCTAATCGAAAACAATACCGCATCTGAACAGTCACACCATCAACAGCAGCAGCAGCAACAGCAACAGCAACAGCAACAACAACAACAACAACAACAACAACAGCTCATACAGTCGACTACGAGTAACGTCATCGCTGACCTGTTTGCTGAACGTCGAGCCAAATTGTCTAAACTACGTGCCAAAGCTTCACCAAAAAATGACCCTCCTGTCTCTGGATGGCGTACTTTAGGGAATAAACGGTGCTGGAGGCAGGACTGGTCTGGATACGACATGAAGCTTAACAATCGGCAGCTTCAAGAAAAAGCTGCTGATAAGGCCAGAGAAAGGAGGAAAAGAAGAAAAAGAAAACAACAACTCTTCCCCATCATCAGTCATCAACCCGTAGAAAATGCTCAAAACAACGTTCTACAAGAAGGCAATCGAACTTTGGGTACAGACAAAGAGCTACTGGCCTCAGCTAAAGCTCAATTTGCCGGTCCACCTTCTACCACCGACCACCCAATTGCAGCACTCTCGGCTTCAAAGTTTAGCTTCATACAGGGTGAAACAATAAACCCATACCAACCAGAAAGGCAGAGCCAGCATTCACCCAATATCGTGCAAATAGTGGCTGAAAGTACTGCACTACTACTGCCTTCTAACAACCAACAACAGCAACAACAACAACAACCACAGCCAGCGAACCAACAACATCCAGCAAATCAGCAACAACAGCAACAACAAAATCAAGAATCACCAGCGGAAAATACCACGGCATCAACACATTTGGAATCGCACTCGACACCTCACTGGACACCCGACCCCATGCGTCCACCCATCGTAAACTTAACGCAGCAATCAGCTGATGGGGACAGGCGTTACTTAAAAGCTCGTTTGCGGGACTACAGAATCATGGAGACGGTGCGAACTTACCTTGCTTATCTCCATGACCAGCCAACAAATGTATGTACTCGCGGAATGACTAAAATAAGTGCCTCAGTAATGCTAGCAGCGGAAGGTTTACCTACGGACACCAACCTTCTACGTGAAATTTTTCTGGACGTTTACAAAGAGATGGGAGTATCACGCAATGACGCCTTGGCAGACCTGCAGTCACACCGCACATCTTTATCCAGCGATCGAACACACCGCCTGCAGCAACTACGAGAGAGTAGCACCAAATTTTACTCTACCTCCCCAGGGTCACATTTTCGGAAATAACGACGCCTTCCATAGAAGAAGAAGAAACGACGCCCTCCATAGAAGATGAAGAAACCTCATCAATATCGGTAAATATTTCATCAACCGACGCGCTTCCCACAATTTCTTCACCAAAACAGAATGCTACTGAAATTTTGATTTATTGTCAAAATTTCAATCGCATGAAAAGCCCATCAAAAATGAAAGAAATTCATAAAAATCTTCTTGGTACATCCTTTTCGATTATTCTGGCAACTGAAACTAGCTGGGATGAAAGTGTAAAAAGTGAAGAAATTTTCGGAAGTGCGTATAACGTATTCAGAAATGATAGGAATCTTCTTGAGTCTGGAAAGAAGTCAGGCGGTGGAGTCCTCGTAGCCGTCTCTGCAAAATTCAACTCAGAAATAATTCTCTCATCAAAATTTAATGAATTTGAGCATGTTTGGGTGAAATCTCATATAGCAGGTGAAACACACGTATTTGCCTCTGTGTATTTTCCACCATATAATGCTAATAAAAATACATATGAAAAGTTTTTCGAATGTGCAGAAAAAATTTTATCTGAACTTCCTCCTGAAGTGAAAGTTCACATCTATGGGGACTTTAAGCAACGCGACGCTGACTTCATTCTAGACTCCGAAAATGAAAATATCTTACTCCCAGTCGTTGGGGAGAATTTTACTTTGCAATTCATATTCGACGAAATAGCAAAACTTGGACTTAATCAAGTAAACCACATCAGAAATGAAGAAAATTGTTTTTTGGACTTCTTACTCACGAATATTCAAGAAGATTTCTGTGTGACTGAATCGCTGAACCCATTATGGAAAAATGAAATGCGTCACACGGCAATCGAATATTCTTTATTTATACATGAATATCAAAGACCCAACGACTGTGAATATGAAGAAGTCTTTGAATACAGACTAGCTAATTATGCGAATATCAGAAGCAAACTAAAAAATGTAAACTGGCAGGAAATTTTCAAGAATGAAGGAAATGTCGAAACTGCTGTAGACATTTTTTATAAAATTTTATCGGAAATAATTTTGCAAGAAATACCTTTGAAGAAAAAACGACGTCACCGAAATACGAGTGATCCAGTCTGGTTTAACAGACAAATCAAAAATTTAAAAAATCAAAAGCAGAAAGCTCACAAAATTTTCAAAAAATTCAACAGTAGTGAAAATTTAGCAAACTATCTGGACATATGCGACCAATTGAATCTAGCCATGGGTATTGCGCTTGAAGAATACAATACAAAAACTGAACTTGAAATAAAGTCATGCCCGAAGAACTTCTTCAATTACGTAAAAACCAATTTAAAATCTGACAAATTTCCATCCACAATGTACCTTGATGAACGTGTCGGTGATAACTCGGAAAAAAATTGCAATCTTTTTGCAACATTTTTTCAAGAAATCTATACGACATTTTCTGAAGAGGATCGCGATCGCGAATATTTTGCATTTTACCCTGAATTTACTGGGAGCATTGGCGTCATCCAATTGTATGTGCAAGATATTTTCCAAGCATTAAAAAATTTGGACGCCGCAAAGGTCCTGGACCTGACGGAATTCCTCCAGTGTTCATGAAGAGTTTAGCAATGGAACTCACATCTCCATTGTTTTGGCTCTTTAATATGTCACTGGAATCAGGAATTTTCCCAACAATATGGAAAAGCTCATTTTTGGTCCCTATTTTCAAATCTGGACGAAAATCTGACATACGTAATTATCGTGGAATAGCCATTATCTCTTGTATTCCTAAACTTTTCGAGGCAATTGTCAATGAAAAATTATTTCTCCAAATCAAAAATCAAATAACTGACAAGCAACACGGCTTTTTTAAGGGCCGTTCAACCTCGACCAATTTAATTGAATTTATAGACTATTCATTGAATGCAATAGATAATGGAAACCACGTAGAAGCTCTCTATACAGACTTTAGCAAGGCTTTTGATCGTATTGACATACCAATGCTACTTTTCAAACTACAAAAACATGGGATTGAACCTGGACTCTTGAAATGGCTTGAATCATACTTAACCAGCCGCCAACAAATAATAAAATTAAATGGAAAGAAATCAAATCCTATTCAAGTCACTTCTGGTGTCCCACAAGGCTCTCATTTAGGACCCCTTCTTTTTATTTTGTACGTAAATGACATTTCCTTTATTCTTAAAAATATTAAAGTACTAATCTATGCCGATGACATGAAGCTTTATTTGGAAATACGAAATAAGGAAGACATCAACTTATTCCAGAATGAAATAAACATATTCTACACATGGTGTAAAAAAGCCTATTAGAGCTGAATGTAAAAAAATGCAACTCAATATCATTTAGCAAAAAAATAACAACACCAAACATATCAATTTCACTAGGTAATCAAAAAGTAGAAAAATGTGAAAGAGTTAGGGACTTAGGAATAATCTTAGACTCCAAACTTAATTTCATAGACCACTACAACACAATTATTCACAGGGCAAATAACATGCTGGGCTTTATTAAGCGCTTTTGTCATAATTTTCAGGACCCATACACTATTAAAACACTATACATAGCTTATGTTAGGTCTATTCTAGAATATTGCAGCATTGTATGGTCTCCTCATTTAACCACACACGAAAACAGAATAGAATCAGTACAAAAGCAATTTCTATTATATGCTCTTCGTAGGTTGGGTTGGACATCATTTCGTCTTGCATCATATGAAGCGCGTTGCATGCTTATAAACATCCAAACATTGAAAGAGCGTCGTGAGTATGCAAGCGTTTCATTTGTAAACGATATCGTTTCGCAGCGTATTGACTCACCAGAACTTTTATCAAATTTAAACATATATGCACCTATTCGGCAACTTCGAAATCGTAACCTATTCGCCATCAGCCATCGTCGCACAAACTATGCAACAAATGGACCAATAAATCGCATGATGGCCTCTTACAATAAACACTGCGAAATCATTGACTTTACAATGTCTCGGCATAAACTAAAACAGTATTTTAGCTCCATAAGAAACCAGAACATACAAGAATGAATAATATTATATTATATTTAATATATATTATATGGTCTACTTATGATTGACGACAATAAATAAATAAATAAATAAATTCAATGCAGAAGAGTTTGTGGACATAGGCGTAGCCAGGATTTCAAATAGGGTGGGACAAGATATTTTTAGAGAGAGAGAGACTGAGAGAGAGAGAGAAAATGAGAGAGGGAAATACACCGTCTTTAACCAGCGGTTGCGCACATGAACACATAACATTATACAACGGACAACACAACGCTCGGTGGACCAGTAGAGTAGGAACATTTTCAAACTCCACCGGCTAGAACGGGAATCGAGCCCTCACTTTGTGACAATCCACTTTAACGACGGGTGGATTATCTTCTCTACGCTTACCCAAAGTACTTTACAATACCCGTCAAATTTTGGCAACAAGATTCAGGCTTGTTCTGGAATTAAAAAAAGATAAAAAGGATTTTAAAAACCTTAGGTTTTCCACATGTTTCAAAATCAAACCGCATTAAATAGCAACCATGGTAAAATCTAGCGGGTACTGTCTACAGACACTCAAGTAATAGACCGGACAACGTGCCGCCATGTTGTATCCAAAACGAACATTTCCTCGCATTTGCCATACGATTTGACAGTTGTTTTGGATACATCAACTGTGCCAGACTCACGTTGTCCGGTCTATTACTTGAGTGTCTATAGTACTGTCATGTATCGAAATATTCACTTTACAGTCGTGTTGGATTTTTGTATGGGATAACCACCGAGTTTGTTCACAATTCGTACTGAAAATGTACTTTTCCTCCACGACCCTCTTACCCACACTGAAAATTAAATTTTTATTTTATTACAAAATCAAAGGTAGGACTAAAAAATCTATTCGTTGTATTCGTTATTAGTAGATTTGTACTTTTCAAAAAACTACCTTCGTACTCAATGCCACTCGCATAACTGTCTAAAAGACGAAGCATTTATTGGCACATAAAGAACATTCGTGCATTGTACGAAAACAATATAAACTACTAGGAATATTTTGTTATCAATAAAAAAGAAACTCTGGTGGTTGCATGATTGACTGACAGATCTTCTATATCAACTCAGTATGTAATTGAAAAAAATAAATAAAAATAAATCAATAATTCCAGCACACCCTAGGAGCAATACCAACATGTATGAGTACGATTGAAGAGAAGCAGCAATTAGTTGATCTTCATGAAATTCATTTCATGCTCTGTACATAGAGGTGTAATGATAGCATTTCACCAGATGACAAGCATTAAGAATGTTTCATACAATTTACGAGACATTTGTTCTTTGTACATAATCCATGTTAACGAAAATAAATTTTCAGTGTATATAATGACAAAGCAACACCGCAAAAACACCGGTTTTCTCCCATAGAAACAGAAAAAAAATCTTTGAGGTAGCTCATCGAATCTTCCGGTCCACCTCTAAGCATTTACTATAAGGTACTAGGTGGGTCTTCACAGATTGCCTATCAATATGCAAAATTTGGATGACGTCTGTATTGAGTTATCTCAAATAATATTATCCCACCCAATGTATCACAAAACATTGCGATTGATTGAACGGATTGGAAATAATGATATCATTGAGTATACGATCAAGTCTCCCCCGGCTGGTGCTAAACCATTGAGCCTGGACATCAATAGAAGTATAAAGTTGCCAGAAGGCACGAAATGCATCTACACACTCTTAGTTTTACCAAATCCCTAAATTGCAATTTTAAATGGATTCGCATAGATTGTTCTTAAGAAGCTTCTATAGGATTGGTGCAGGTGGAAAAATTGAAAGTTTATAAAAAAAAGTTTGCTGCGAGCATTGGCTGTGGAAGGTTGTGTCGATGCTTTTTTCAGCACTTTGTTCAGCCTTTTTTTTATATGGCGCGTTTTGTATTGTTTCGGTTATCTATAATTTGGCGATGTGAGTAATCGAGTGAGCACAGAAAAATAAATAACAAAAATGCTTCCTGATGAGATGTGGGGGTTCACCGGGCTGGTGGTCCGGTGGTGGGGATCACAATTAATTGTGGTTCATAATGTTGGTTTGCCATGCTCGCCGTACCACCATACCCTGGAGCAAGTAAAACACTATCCCATTTTGTGATTGGCTGCAATAGCACTATTTGTGTAAAAAGGTTCAAATCAGAAATAGGTATTCATATTTTTAAAAAATAGATGAGGGTTATATCTAGGATATAATCGCAATTTTAACGTAGGATCGCGTTGGTGTTTCCCTTCTTATGAAATTTACTTCCCTTATTTGACCTGCATTCGGGCGAGGCAGGCGCTGGTTATTACATTAGTTTGAGATCACCAGTTTGTTTACATTGAGAATGTATGCAAGTCTCAAGCATCATCTGGTGGGTCTCTGTATAATAACAGCTCATCTGGCAACAACGGAGTAGCAGCCTCGGGTGGTCAATCATGTTTATTATCTTACTCATGCTCATAGAAACGGATAAAATCTTCGAATAGGATTAAACAACTGCTGTCTTGTCTCTGAAACTGGGATATGTGCCGTTTCGTCTCACCTGTAGAATATCATATGCTAGAAAAATTTTAGTCTTTACGATTTAAAAAAATTCTCATGGATGTCCAATGTTTGTACTTTTTTGCTACATCTTGTCACAAAATTGAGGCAACTTCGCGCTTTTTCAATGAGGCAAAGGGGCAATCTATCAAACATTAACACTAAATAATAAAAAATTGAAGCAAACACTAATATTATAAAAATTGATTCAAAAGTTAGAGGGGGGGGGGGGCAACGGCCCCCCTCTGCCCCCTCTGGCTACGCCTATGTTTCTGGAAACATTTTTAGAAAAATTAAGCGAATTATCTCCGCATAATTTTATTGCAGAGCAACAATGTAACTACTTAAAACAACTTAAAATTAATTTGGAAGCAACTGACTGCATTATAATTGCTGACTTCTCTGAAAATTACTCTTTTGTTATTCAGGACGCTATACAAGGTTTTCATTGGGCAAACGCTCAATGCACAATCCATCCATTTGCTATATATTAGAAGGATGAAGCACAAAATTTAAAGTTTACAAGCTTCATAGCAATCGCAGAATTTACTATACATTACCATGTTGCCGTTCGGCTGTTTGTAACAAATTGTGTGAATTTTATTAAAAAAAAGCTACCTCACCTGAAAAATATCCATTTTTTTTTCTAATGAAGGCACTCAATACAGAAATAAGATGACTGCTTTCAATTTGTGTCACATGTACAAGGTCTTCGGTCTTAATGCAGAGTGGAACTATTTTGCCACTTGACATGGAAAAGGGCCTTGTGACGCTTTAAGAGGCGTTCTAAAGCGAAACGCTTCAAAAGCAAGTTTACAAGGCCATCATATTTCAACTGCATACGAACTTTACTCCTGGGCTGTTTCTAAAGTAGATTCCAAAATATATTACGAGTTATTCTCGGAAAAAGATAACAATGCAATGGAAAAGAAAATAGAGAACCGTTATACTCCTGTAAAACAAATCTCTGGGACACAATCGTTTCATTACTTTAAGCCACAACATGAAAATTACATTATCGTGAGACGGTTTTCGTTTTCAGATGAAGAAAAGTGCGTTAAATTGTAAAAATTTTGCTTTGTAATTTATTTGTGATGAATTATGCAAAATAAAAATAATTAAATAATCAAATTAAATGCTGAGTTTTAATTGAAGGTAATCTGAGACAACCCTTGCTTGTAGTCTAAAGCTTTGAGATTTGAGCTCCAATTCCTCAATATAGCGGAGCCTGGTCCAATCCCGACCCTGTGGCCACTTCCGACCTCCCAAGATTCTCTCAGACAGCGCTGGTAGCCAAATTTTTAAAAATACCAATACCGCCTCGCATTACAACCACCCACAAACTTTAAACAAGAGCGGCTGGGTTGATGTGCCGTTGCACTTTACAAACACGAAGGTAACTAGAAAACAATAACCCTAGGATATTATATGAATCAGTAAACACTGGTGCTGATATAAACCACATGGAAAAGTTTATTATTCTGCTTCAAATGGTGTCTCCTAAGCGGTCCCTTCGCGTCCTATTTCTAATATACCAGCCTTTCATCGTCTGTCTTAAGTAACACTTTTCTGTGACTATGTGCTTCACTTCGAGAAGTCAGATAATTCCCCCGATCAAAACATTTACCTGTTCAGTTCAATAAAAATCGAACTGAAGTTGCAGCGTCTAGCAGCGGGCAGAGGGCGCATACATCACAAGCGTTTGTTCACGCAACGAGTGCGAGCGAGCGCACATAACTTTTTTCGATCGCATCGCACTCAGCGAGCCAGCAGTAGTATTTTCAACGCCTTTGTTGCCAATTTTGCGTGCTGTCGTCACAAAGTTCATTGCATACGACAGTATAAAGGCTCCACCAAACTGCAGCGTTTTTTTTGCCGCGGCGGCAGCGAAATCGCGGCGGAAAATCGCCGCGGCGAGATTACATGGCGGCTTATGGGAGCGCACAAACCGACGCGATGCGTTTTTCAATCGCGTTGGTTTGTGCGCTCCCATAAGCCGCCATGTAATCTCGCCGCGACGATTTTCCGCCGCGATTTCGCTGCCGCGGCGGCAAAAAAAAACGCTGCAGTTTGGTGGAGCCTTAAAAGAGAATGTTTTGCGGTAGCGAGGGATCAGATTCCAGTTTGAACAAGCGACACGTTCGGTCGTGTTTTTCGCTCTCTCGCAGTAAACGTTTTTTTCCCCTCTCTCGCTTTCTCGCGATTGCGTGTTCGGTTCGCGATCTATCGCCTGCGCTTGCTCATCTTCTGGTGGTGGCAAAGCAGAAAAAAGTGTTGCAAAGTTTGGAAAAAAATCCCGCTCGACCTATTGCCGTGGCAATGGGTCGTAAAAATCGACAAACGGCGACATCCGCTCCCGAAACATTACCACAACCAGGCAGCTCCAAGCGACTGCGCCACGATGACGCCAATCCAGTGGATCGCAACGCTCGTCTCCTAGCGAGCAACCAATTCGCCGTGCTTCCGGTACAGGAGGTGCCAAAGAAGGTGAAGGTTCCCCCGCTCTTCACCACATCAAAGGACATTGCTGCACTCAGGGCCGAGCTTGCAGCTATCCAAATTCATCCGCTGTACAAGCTGTGCAGTAATGGCACACAAATAATGTGCTCGACGGAGGCTGACTACCGTGCTGTTGGCGCTCACCTAGTCGCAAAGAAACACGAGTTCTACACTCACGATGCGCCCGGAAGCAAGCCAATGAAGGTGATTCTGCGTGACCTTCCAGAACTCACACCGGAGTCAATTTTTGCAGAGCTGCAAGCAGCGGCACTAAAGCCTCAGAAGGTGTTCCCCATCAGGCACCAGCAACACGGTAACTACCGGGACCAACTCTACCTGGTATACCTTGTGAAGGGATCCGTCATGATGGCGGAACTAATGAAAACACGGGCCCTTTTCGACATCATCGTCGAGTGGGACCGGTATCGTCCGAGACAACACGACGTGACGCAATGTGGCAACTGCCTTGCGTTCGGACATGGTACTCGTGAATGAAACCGCGATGTGGCAAGTGTGCCGGAGCCCACAGTACCAACGATTGTGCCCCAATGGAAGAAGGTGCGGTACTGAAGTGCGCAAATTTGGCGCAAACCACGAGAGCAGCAATCGAACCTGTCCCAAACGTGCTGAATTTTTGGCGATCCGCATGAAGTCGTTCACCAAGTCTCGACCTGCTCAACGCCGTCCACCACCTCCGATGAACGAGGAGAATTTCCCGTCGCTTCGGTTTCAGGTGCAAAACCTACCGCAGATCCCATTAAATCACCGCCAAGCAAACCACCCGTCAGCTTCCGTTCATCATCGTTTCACAGCAGCCACCGTCGCCCCCAACCCGACTCCTCCTCCAGGCTGGGGCAATGCGAGTCGCAGTACCTTCACCCAACCACCCGTCGATGGTCAGCTCTACAACTCGGAGCAAATGGTGGAGTTCGTGCAAGAGCTCTATCGCCAACTACGTTCCTGCCGCTCCAAGGAGGAACAGCTCAAAGCCGCCACATCCATGACGATGACTTTCATTATTAAGTATTGACCGTAAACACACCATAAACATCCTAAATTGGAATGCTTGTTCCATCCGGAACAAAACAGTTGAGCTCGGTGACTTCCTTAACAGGAAGGCCATCGACATCGCCATGGTCACCGAGACACACCTCAAACCGGAAATCAGCATATTCATCCCAGGATACCGGATTATGCGACTGGATCGTAGCGGCTCTAGTGGAGGAGGAGTTGTGATTGCCCTGCGCTACAACATCAACTGCCATCTGCTTCCGAGCTTTCAGCTGCAGTCCATCGAAGCCATCGGAATCGAGGTCGAAACAACCGTCGGCCCAATCACCATCATTGTCACACGCAAGCCAGTACCAACAACGGAACAACAACGGCCCTACGAAACGACATCCGTAAGCTAACTCGGAGGCAGGGGCAGTTCATCATCGCCGAAGACATGAATGCGAAACACGAAACCTGGGGGAACACCCGGTGGAATCGGAACGGAATTATTTTGCAGGAAGACCTGGAAGAGGGACATTATGCCGTCCTGGACACGGATACTCCCACCCGGTTGAGCCGATCCGGGGTCCATTCGACAATCGACATCTTCCTCACCAACATGGGGAACAACATCGCCCAGCCGATCGTACACCAGGAACTCAGCTCGGACCACTATCTTGGTCAACCGGCATCGTATCACCAGACGGAACTACCATCGCGCCAGTTGGGAGAGGTTCCGACAACACGTTGATGACAACATCGATTTCAACATACTTTAAAAAGTCATTGCAATCGGATGACTAAAATTATTAAGGCCAGAATTATGGACATCAGAAACAACAATTTTTCCGACAAGATCCGCTCTCTCCCAGGTGCAGTTTCCGATGCACGGGAGATTTCCGCCGGTGTTCCGCAGGGAAGTATACTAGGTCCACTTCTATTCATCCTATTCACCTCGATCATACCCCCGCTCCCTGAAAATGGATCTCTGTCGTTTTCGCCGATGATACCGCAGTCGTCCACAATGGTGGGGTAATAAGAGCGCTTACAGCGAAACTGCAGCGAAGCCTGAATGTTCTGTCTGAATACTTTGCCGATTCGAAGATCTGTATCAATGCGGTGAAGACCCAGGTCATCCTATTTCCACACTCCAACTCTCCCAGACTTGTTCCGCCTGAGGATTGTAAAATAAGCCTAAACAACACAACAGTGAAATGGGCCAAATCAGCTGTCTATCTTGGCGTTACCATAGACAGCAAGCTTATTTTCAGGGAACAGGTTGACAAAACTGTCACAAAGTGTAACGTTCTGTTGAAGCTTCTGTACCCATTGATCAACAGAAGGTCTACATTATCCCTGAAAAACAACCTTGCTGTCTACAAGCAAATCATACTTCCAGTCATCGAGTACGGCATGCCAATTTGGGAGAACTGCGCAAAAACACATCACCTGAAGCTTCAGCGTGTTCAAAATAAGTTCCTCACGCTGATCTTGAACACCCCTCCAAGGACAAGAACATCTGAGGTCCACTGTCTGACCGAGATAAAAATGCTCGACGATCGCTTTAGTGAGTCTATCAATCGGTACAGGGCACGCTGCCTGACATCGGATCCCAACAAACATCGGTGTTGAATTAGAGCTTGTTCAAACAAATTTGGAGAAGCTATTCAGCTATTCAAGAAGAAACAGCTGAACAGCTTCTCCAAATTTGCTTGAACAAGCTCTAATTCAACACCGATGTTTGTGGGGATCACCAGATCATCCGGAATCTGGTTCCGCACCCCTAGGTTTTTCCAATTGTAGTTTAAGTTGTAGATTAGGTAGGTTATCAAATTTTAAAACTTACAATGCCCCAAGGGCTGAGCTGAAAAAAATAAATAAACACAAAACACACTTAACACCCAAAACACACAAAACTTAAAACAAAGCTGAAGAGCCCAATGGGCTTAAACACTTAATTTGTTAAATTAGTATATAAGACAAACAATAAATATAAAGATCAATTCATTCATTCGTAGCGAGGGATAGTGTTTCGCAATCCGTGGCATGGTACACACTAAAAGGAAGGAGAACAACTTCATCATAAGCAGCAGCAGTCAGCAGTGAAAGCATCGTCGAGTATATAAATAAAAAGATATAGTTTCCTTGGTTGTCTATCCGTAACGCTCAAGGTTGCTAAACAAGAGTGGGAAGATGGCAACATCAAGGTGTGTATATTATGGTTTCAGTTAAAAACCGAATTTTTCGACTGGTGACAATCGGTTTTACTCTCGTTCTGGACGTTATACCTAATGTCGGAAGTAGCGCGCTGTATGGCACATCAGATGCGCCGTACAGTGCACTACTTCCGACATTAGGTATAACGTACAGAACAAGAGAAAAATCGATTGTCGCCAGTCGAGAAATTCGATTCTCAACTGAAACCATAATATAAGGTGGGCACATGTATAGGACTGTATAGAAGAAGAAGATGAACGTCCCATAAGGAAAACAGAATGTTCTGGAAAAAAGAATGATCTGGAAGGGAAAAGGATGTTCTGGAAGGAGGAAGAATGTTCTGGAAGCAAGAAGAATGTTCTGGAAGGAAGAATAATGTTCTGGTAAAAGGAATGTTCGGGAAGAAAAAAATGTTCTGGAAGGAAAAAGAATGTTCTGGAAGGAGGAAGAATGTTCTGGAAGAAAGAAGAATGTTCTGGAAAAATGAATGATCTGGAAGGAAGAAGAATGTTCTGGAAAATGGAATGTTCTGGAAAGAAAAAAATGTTCTGAAAGGGAAAAGAATGTTCTGGAAAAAGAATGGTTTGAAAGAAAAGAATTTTCTGGAAGAAAAACAAAATTGCGGATGGAAAAAGAATGTTCTGGAAGAAAGACTGAAGTCGAAAATTCGATAAAATTCTAGAATTTCCGAATATGCAGTATATAAGGCCGCACTTTAAGCGGTCCTGTTTATTAGTTCGATATCAACTGGCAAAGGTTGAAAGTCTGATAGTAATCAAGCAGAGGAATGTAACAGTGCAAGTGAAAATCAGTGTTTTACAGTTTTCGATATTAACCACGGTGTTGCTGGAAAGCCATAAGGAAATTTTACCTATCTAACGAAGCTGTCTGTGTAAAGATACAAATGGTGTAAAGGTAAAGTGTTGCAAAGATACTGTGGCTTATCTTGCGTGGGAACAAAAACTCAGAATAGTGATTGACTTAAGAAATAGTGAAACATTGAATTGTATGCAAACACAATAATATAACGATCGACATAATTATTTGCATTTTAAATCTATCATTGAATGCTTTCTATTACTCTCAGAAAATTTGACAATCAACCATGGAGTCTACATATTCAAGAAAACAACGCTTGAATAGGGAGCGGCAACAAAGGTTCCGTGCACACCAAGACCAGAAAAAAACGTGACATTAGAATTTATCCTAGAAATCCAGTCAACAAGGATCAACAATTTGTCATCATCAACATCTTGAGTCCAAACCTTGATCCAATGACATATGTGATCCTGTATCCGTACGGCGAACCAGGTTGGCAGCCTAACTGGCAATGTGAGCCGTATCCAGGTAAGCTCAACACAAACAATTGTTTCGTACTTAAAAACTCAAAGATATTTTACCAAATACCAGGTGCATTGCAAGAAAGCAGAACAAATGTGAGCATGCTCCAGTTTAAGGTTGCACAAACTGCAATTCGTAATGAGTTCAACCCTATCATCAGCGCGGGAAAGCTAACTCAACAGTGGATCGTAGATTCCTATCTTCAAGTTGAGGCGAACAACCTAAACTTTGTACGTTATAAGCAGAACAAACTACGAGCGGAGTTGTACCAAGGACTTGCAGATCACGTCGCAAACGTTGCTGGGGATGGCGGTTGAGCCGATCCGGGGTCCATTCGACAATCGACATCTTCCTCACCAACATGGGGAACAACATCGCCCAGCCGATCGTACACCAGGAACTCAGCTCGGACCACTATCTTGGTCAACCGGCATCGTATCACCAGACGGAACTACCATCGCGCCAGTTGGGAGAGGTTCCGACAACACGTTGATGACAACATCGATTTCAACATACTTTAAAAAGTCATTGCAATCGGATGACTAAAATTATTAAGGCCAGAATTATGGACATCAGAAACAACAATTTTTCCGACAAGATCCGCTCTCTCCCAGGTGCAGTTTCCGATGCACGGGAGATTTCCGCCGGTGTTCCGCAGGGAAGTATACTAGGTCCACTTCTATTCATCCTATTCACCTCGATCATACCCCCGCTCCCTGAAAATGGATCTCTGTCGTTTTCGCCGATGATACCGCAGTCGTCCACAATGGTGGGGTAATAAGAGCGCTTACAGCGAAACTGCAGCGAAGCCTGAATGTTCTGTCTGAATACTTTGCCGATTCGAAGATCTGTATCAATGCGGTGAAGACCCAGGTCATCCTATTTCCACACTCCAACTCTCCCAGACTTGTTCCGCCTGAGGATTGTAAAATAAGCCTAAACAACACAACAGTGAAATGGGCCAAATCAGCTGTCTATCTTGGCGTTACCATAGACAGCAAGCTTATTTTCAGGGAACAGGTTGACAAAACTGTCACAAAGTGTAACGTTCTGTTGAAGCTTCTGTACCCATTGATCAACAGAAGGTCTACATTATCCCTGAAAAACAACCTTGCTGTCTACAAGCAAATCATACTTCCAGTCATCGAGTACGGCATGCCAATTTGGGAGAACTGCGCAAAAACACATCACCTGAAGCTTCAGCGTGTTCAAAATAAGTTCCTCACGCTGATCTTGAACACCCTCCAAGGACAAGAACATCTGAGGTCCACTGTCTGACCGAGATAAAAATGCTCGACGATCGCTTTAGTGAGTCTATCAATCGGTACAGGGCACGCTGCCTCGACATCGGATCCCAACAAACATCGGTGTTGAATTAGAGTTGTTCAAACAAATTTGGAGAAGCTATTCAGCTATTCAAGAAGAAACAGCTGAACAGCTTCTCCAAATTTGCTTGAACAAGCTCTAATTCAACACCGATGTTTGTGGGGATCACCAGATCATCCGGAATCTGGTTCCGCACCCCTAGGTTTTTCCAATTGTAGTTTAAGTTGTAGATTAGGTAGGTTATCAAATTTTAAAACTTACAATGCCCCAAGGGCTGAGCTGAAAAAAATAAATAAACACAAAACACACTTAACACCCAAAACACACAAAACTTAAAACAAAGCTGAAGAGCCCAATGGGCTTAAACACTTAATTTGTTAAATTAGTATATAAGACAAACAATAAATATAAAGATCAATTCATTCATTCGTAGCGAGGGATAGTGTTTCGCAATCCGTGGCATGGTACACACTAAAAGGAAGGAGAACAACTTCATCATAAGCAGCAGCAGTCAGCAGTGAAAGCATCGTCGAGTATATAAATAAAAAGATATAGTTTCCTTGGTTGTCTATCCGTAACGCTCAAGGTTGCTAAACAAGAGTGGGAAGATGGCAACATCAAGGTGTGTATATTATGGTTTCAGTTAAAAACCGAATTTTTCGACTGGTGACAATCGGTTTTACTCTCGTTCTGGACGTTATACCTAATGTCGGAAGTAGCGCGCTGTATGGCACATCAGATGCGCCGTACAGTGCACTACTTCCGACATTAGGTATAACGTACAGAACAAGAGAAAAATCGATTGTCGCCAGTCGAGAAATTCGATTCTCAACTGAAACCATAATATAAGGTGGGCACATGTATAGGACTGTATAGAAGAAGAAGATGAACGTCCCATAAGGAAAACAGAATGTTCTGGAAAAAAAGAATGATCTGGAAGGGAAAAGGATGTTCTGGAAGGAGGAAGAATGTTCTGGAAGCAAGAAGAATGTTCTGGAAGGAAGAATAATGTTCTGGTAAAAAGGAATGTTCGGGAAGAAAAAAAATGTTCTGGAAGGAAAAAAGAATGTTCTGGAAGGAGGAAGAATGTTCTGGAAGAAAGAAGAATGTTCTGGAAAAATGAATGATCTGGAAGGAAGAAGAATGTTCTGGAAAATGGAATGTTCTGGAAAGAAAAAAATGTTCTGAAAGGGAAAAGAATGTTCTGGAAAAAGAATGGTTTGAAAGAAAAGAATTTTCTGGAAGAAAAACAAAATTGCGGATGGAAAAAGAATGTTCTGGAAGAAAGACTGAAGTCGAAAATTCGATAAAATTCTAGAATTTCCGAATATGCAGTATATAAGGCCGCACTTTAAGCGGTCCTGTTTATTAGTTCGATATCAACTGGCAAAGGTTGAAAGTCTGATAGTAATCAAGCAGAGGAATGTAACAGTGCAAGTGAAAATCAGTGTTTTACAGTTTTCGATATTAACCACGGTGTTGCTGGAAAGCCATAAGGAAATTTTACCTATCTAACGAAGCTGTCTGTGTAAAGATACAAATGGTGTAAAGGTAAAGTGTTGCAAAGATACTGTGGCTTATCTTGCGTGGGAACAAAAAACTCAGAATAGTGATTGACTTAAGAAATAGTGAAACATTGAATTGTATGCAAACACAATAATATAACGATCGACATAATTATTTGCATTTTAAATCTATCATTGAATGCTTTCTATTACTCTCAGAAAATTTGACAATCAACCATGGAGTCTACATATTCAAGAAAACAACGCTTGAATAGGGAGCGGCAACAAAGGTTCCGTGCACACCAAGACCAGAAAAAAAACGTGACATTAGAATTTATCCTAGAAATCCAGTCAACAAGGATCAACAATTTGTCATCATCAACATCTTGAGTCCAAACCTTGATCCAATGACATATGTGATCCTGTATCCGTACGGCGAACCAGGTTGGCAGCCTAACTGGCAATGTGAGCCGTATCCAGGTAAGCTCAACACAAACAATTGTTTCGTACTTAAAAACTCAAAGATATTTTACCAAATACCAGGTGCATTGCAAGAAAGCAGAACAAATGTGAGCATGCTCCAGTTTAAGGTTGCACAAACTGCAATTCGTAATGAGTTCAACCCTATCATCAGCGCGGGAAAGCTAACTCAACAGTGGATCGTAGATTCCTATCTTCAAGTTGAGGCGAACAACCTAAACTTTGTACGTTATAAGCAGAACAAACTACGAGCGGAGTTGTACCAAGGACTTGCAGATCACGTCGCAAACGTTGCTGGGGATGGTGGATTAGAGGTAGGAATTACAATCATTTTGCCATCTTCCTTTGAAGGATCTCCACGTAATAAAAGGGAGAGGCTCCAGGGTGCGATGTCTATATTTGGTAGATATGGCCCACCTGACCGTTTCATCACATTCACTGCGAATCCGAACTGGGACGAAATAAAAATTAATTTGAGAAATTTTGAACATGCGTGTGATTGTCCTGACTTAGTTGCTCGAGTATTTCGGTTGAAGCTCAGAGCACTAATAGAGGATATAACAGAGAACCATGTACTAGGAAAATGTATTGCTTTTGTGTATACAATTGGGCTTCCTCACGCTCACATGTTGGTAGTGTTGGAAGAAGAAGATAAGTTCAAAACTTCAGAACGAATTGATGCAGTTGTGTGTGCTGAAATTCCTGAACGTGAACAGAACCCCGTCTTTTTTGTAGCAGTTACGAAGTTCATGCTACACGGTCCATGTGGTCCCGTTTGCCCATCAGCACCATGTATGGAGAATGGAGAATGTAAGAAGCAATTTCCAAAACAGCTTCAGACCGAAACAGTAACTAATGCCAACGGTTATCCTTTGTACCGCCGGCGAGATGTTAGTGTAACGGTTGGAAATCATGAACTTGACAGTCGTTATGTGGTACCGTTTAACAGATATCTTCTGTTGAAATACAATGCCCACATTAACACTGAGATTTGTACATCATTGAAAGCAGTAAAGTACATTTATAAATACGTTTATAAAGGATTTGACTGTGCAAATCGTTGTTGGCGGTGGAGATAATCAGACGATGATACACGACGAAATTGCTACTTTCATCAATGAGCGGGACGTGAGCGCGCCGGAGGCAATGTGGCGGTTGTTGGAATTTCCTATGCATGACCGGTCACACGCGGTTATTCGCCTGCCAGTTCATCTGCCCAACCAACAGCAAATTACAAAAAGTTCTTGATCAAGCAGCGATTCGAAGCACAAAACTTCAAGCTTGGTTCAAGCTGAATCAAGAAGATCCATGTGCTAATCAGTATCTGTACACGGAGATTCCACATCATTATGTATTCCAGCGTGCTACATACATGGGTTCGACGACAACGTGGAACAGAGATTGTGGCAAGGATGTATACCGTCGGATTGCAAGATATTAAGCGCTTTTGTCTACGATTACTGCTTCTTCACGTGTCTGGTGCTACAAGTTTTGAGCACCTTCGAACCATAAATGGAGTCAAGTATCACACTTTCAAGGAAGCAGCATTTCATTTGAACCTTCTGTCGTCGGACGAAGAGTGGGAAAAATGTTTGGATGAAGCGGTAGTTTTTCTCATGCCTCCCCAATTGAGACAAACTTTTGCGCTTATTTGTGTATTTTGTGCTCCAACAAATCCATTAGCTTTGTGGGAACAGTACGTTGCTCATATGTGTCTTGATTTTTCCCAGCAAAACGATGAGCGAAATGCTATAAATCTTGCTCTTAACGATCTCAAGGACGTCTTAAGTCAGCACGGATTTAGTTGTTCCTCTTTTGGATTGCCAGAACCTACCGTTAATATATCAAGCGTCGAGTATATCAATACAGAGCAAGAATCCATTGAAGCAGAGCACAAAATTTCCACATTGAATGTTCATCAGCTAGATGCGTTCAGAAAAATAATGAAAAGTATAGATGACGGTGGAAGCCACAAACTGTTCTACCTAAACGGACCGGGAGGTTCCGGTAAGACAAACTTATATAACACGTTAATCAGCTTCTTAAGAATTCGTGGACAAACTGTACTTGCCTATGCCACTACATGAATAGCAGCAACCCTCATCAAAGGAGGTCAAACGATTCATCAAGGTGTCAAACTACAAGCGCCTATTACGGAGACGTCTGTGTCGAAGATTCCCCAAAACTCTAAAGAAACCGAGGACATTAGAAAGGCAGTCCTCATGATAATGGATGAAATAACAATGCTTTCAAAGCACGGACTTCGGTGAATCGATTTGGTCTTACGTGATCTGATGGCCTGCAGCGTTCCATTTGGAGGAAAGGAAACAATAATTTTTATAATTTATTTAATAAAGCTTTTTCATAAACCTTTTTTTATCATACAGGTGATAGTCATTGGAGGAGATTGGCGACAGACTCTTCCGGTCGTTCCAAATGGTGCACGGGCAGATATTTTTGAAATATGTCTCAAGTCTAGCCCATTATGGTCCTGTTTTGACATGCTATCTTTGGTATCCAATATGCGAAATGAAGTTGACGCTGATTTCAATCAATGGCTTTTGGACATAGGCATCGGGAATGTACCACAAATTTAAGGGATCCCACATGATGCGGTGCAGATTCCATCAAATATGATTGAACAAGGCAGTTTGATTGAAACAGTATTTGAAACAAATATCCACCGCTTAACGTCAATGGATTTGTCCAAACGTGTGATTTTGGAGCCTACCAATAAGGATATTCTTCAAATCAACCGAGCTATAATTGATCAGCAGGAGGGAGCTGCTAAAGTTTATTACAGCACAGATTCAATCCAAACTGAGGATGTGAACGATGTAAATGCATACCCTGTGGAGTACCTATACACCCTAAATCCTTCCGGAGTTCCACCTCACGTTTTGTGTTTGAAGCTTGGAACAATCGTAATGCTGCTACGTAACTTAAACCATAAAAAAGGTTTATGCTATGGGACACGAATGGTAGTCAAAGCCCTTCATGAATCTTTCATCACGTGGGAAATCATATCTGAATCTCACAGAGGTGATGTAGTGTATGTCCCACGAATCAACTTTGCTCCAAGCGATTCAAATTATCCATTCATCCTTAAGAGACGCCAATTTCCGGTTATTCCAGCATTTGCTATGACAATTAACAAAGCGCAGGGACAAACGTTTGAGCGTGTGGGTTTTTTACTGAATAGCCCAGTTTTTTCTCATGGACAGTTTTATGTGGCACTTTCACGCTCAAAAAATCCCGAATTCATCAAAATTTGTATCAAGAGTACGGAGGGACAAGGCTGCGAAGATAACGATGTTTGGTTTACAGGAAATGTTGTGTTTCAGGAAGTTTTTTCTAACTAGAATGTCTTTATAATAAATGTAAAAGTATATATATTTTCTTTGGTTCAGTAAGAGAATTGAATTTTTTTGACGTAGACTACGTCTTACGGCAAGGGTAGGGTGTCAAATGAAAATCTAAAATATTGCGACCGTCACGAAAAACCGTACGTTTTGTACGCGAATAACTCAAATAATCCACGATAGATTTACATGATTTCTTCTTCAATCGGTCGAAAATTTTACCGCGCTCCAGTTCAATTGTCAAACATTATTCTCAAACAATAGTAAACTATTGAAAATAACGCAAATATAAGGTGATGTCTTATAATGTCATTTTGCAGAGTAAATTTACCAAATTTCCTATCACAGATTTCAAATCGAAGCCAGGAAAGTCTTGCATCATCTTCTTCTTCTTTGTATTAGAGAGAGACTTTAACCAATCATGTCATTCGTCTCTCCATTTACGTCACGCACGCAGCTGAGAACGGTGTAAAACGAACACTAAGGAAAATTATGCCTCATTCGTTTGGCAGCATTGAAGCTGTGCGGAGCTGGTCGCAGGCAGCTGGTTGCAGTCAGCTGTTCGCAGGCAGCGGGTCGTAGCTGCTTCATTCGTCCGGCAGCGGAGCTGGTCACAGAGGTAGCTGGTAGTCGCGTAGCAGCTGGTGGTGAGATGTACCAATGCTCTCCCAAACAGCGATCTTCGCGATGAGGTATAATGGCGGATTGTGCAAGCCGCCATCTTACCTCATCGTGGCAATTGTTTCGCCGTGACTTCGAAAACGCTGCTGTTTGAGGGAAAGCGTCCTTATGGGGGAGCAGCAGTAGGTGGAAATAATCTGTCCTTTTGAGGACAATGAATTAAAATAAAAAAGTTGTTTATTAAAGAACTAATCTTAAATTTAGTTCGGTGCTCGATGGAGGGCGAGCCGTCGGTAGAAATTTTACCCAGCTGGTTGGCACAACCCACTTATAAATAATCTGTCCTTTTGAGGACAACCAATCCAGTTCAGAGAGTTGTTTATATAAGAATTAAATTAATATTTCGTTCGGCTTGTGCGTCATTTAATCTAGTGCCGATTTGTTCGTCACGACAACAAAAACGCTACTGTTTGCGGGAAAGCCTCCATGGAAGGCGAGCAGGACAATTCTCCGACGGTGGAAATTTTTCCTAGCTGGTTGGCGGAACCAGCGATGAATCCATCTTTGCTATTTTCAATTTAATATTCTCAGCTTGAGAGTTTGTTTGATTGAGATTTTCGTTTCAAATTGTCGATTGCCAGCCAGTGGTATTAGCAAAACTTGTTTTCCCTTCGTCGCATACCTTAAACCACACAAATTTCCTATCACGGACACCATTTTCGATGTCGTCGAACATGATATTCCGAACCAACATTCTCTGTAAATACCAATTAGTAGTGTATTATAAACAGTTGTTCTGTTGTGTTAACGATTCGCGTTGGATAGAGTCCTACCTCTAGGAAGAAAAACGTTTTGAGAAACAAAGTGAAAGTGAGAATGCCTAACCGATTTGATCCAGAACGATTGCTCAGATTCAGGAAGCGCATAAAGAGCGAACATACAGGAAATCCTCCGAAACGACCGTGCACCGATGCCGAGCGAGCTCGTAGTTATCGGGCGAAATTGAAAGCAGCAAGAGGTAATACGTTGCCAACAACTAGTTGGGACGCTGGAGAAGGTTCGAGGTAGGAATTATCTTTTAAATTAAAATCAACTTGACAAATTGCATGTCATCATTGGGCTCCCTGTCTTAATAAATTTCAACATATTATTGATTGTATTCTGGTGATGACATGCGCAGCATGCTTTTTCTGCATATGAACCTTCACATGATATTGATACAACTAATGCACTAAACATGTTTTAATGTGTGATTATTTTATCAGGTGATTATTTTATATTCATAAGAATTTATCATACATTAACCAACCCATGCTCCCTTCCCATGATCATTGCATCCCTTCCCATGCTCATTGCAAAGAATAATGATGTTTTATAAAACTCACTCTCTTTCTTCTGCGAGATCTAATGTATTTATATATATTTCGATTTCCTTAAGGTTTTAGCCATAATGGATTCACTAATTTACCTGACATTCACATAGAAACATGAATAATAATTTCACAAAAAAACCATAAACCATATTTTAGGTACGCATTTAACCCTATATTCCCAACTTTGGCCTAATGTATTCATCACATACTAAAATGTAGAATATAAAAGTTTTCAATGGAAAAGTAAGAGTGAGCGGTTGTGTATTTTTCGAAGGGCTTATTCATACCAACACCTATATAACTAAATGAATATAGTGGGAATTTTAATGTTTTGAAATGGAATGGCCGATTGATCACATGAGAAAGTCATTTAGATGTTATCAAGTAGCTTTATATTCCGTATAGTATACCGAATATAGCCGAATGCCCGGAGCGATGAAATAAACAAACTTTACTGAAATTCGTCCGAATAAGAATCCTTAATGATATCCATATCCATCGAAATTTTCGACTCAATAATGTTTGTTGGTGACTTTTCATGGTCCAGTACAGCAAACGCCTTGTTAAGAATGTCTTAGCAAAGGTATAAATAGTTGAATATCGTTTCTAGATAAATTATTGTAGTTATAGTTAAAATTGTAATCGTGCGCTACATAATCGACTGAGTCAAGTGACATGTACCCTATATACTTGTATATAACCTTATAACAACTGCGAGATAATTTTTGTTATTTTCTGTTTGATAGAACTTCCTGAACTTTGAACATTTTTTGAGACGCCTACACATCTGAAAATGTTGCAATTGATTATTGTGTTTTCATAACAATCACTAAACCTGTCGGATATTTTCTGATAACGAATTTTATCGTTATTTGAATTCTAGATTATTTCAATGTTTATTATTACCCTTGAAATCCAGAATTGCTAAAATTGCATATATTACAAATTTTTGATTCTTTGAAGTTGAATTATGGAAAAGCATACTACAACTCAGATTGTATACAAATGATCCGAATGGTATGGTATTAAAATGGTGAATGTTGAAAAGGAGACAAATTAACTGTCAAAACATATGTTTGTATGTACGTATTATAGAATTTCCTCCGCTGCCTGTCGTTACTGAAATCCCTCAAACGATGCAAAACATTGTTTATGGTTCCGGCGATGGTGAGAATTCCGAGATGCAGGCCATTCAGGCACAGTATGACATACGAATAAACATTTAGTAATGTCAAGCGCTTATGATTATAAGAATGACTAAAACTATCATTGATTTAATAATGTTATATTCTCTAAAAGATCCTCAACTATCCTCTAGTCCTTAAATATAGTCCATCGTGTAACGTGCAACCGTGACCGTGTCATCATTTAAACCAAAAGGCCCTTTTCAGGGCCACCAAAGAATTATAAAGAGTGTACAAGAGAATTTTCCCACGCACTGACTTCATAAAACCAAACGGCCCTTTTCAGGGCCACCAAATAATATCTCAAGAGCGTACAATAGAATTTTCTTACATACTGGCTTCAAAACGCTGGTCTCATGTCCCATAAGAGCCGCACCCGTCATATTGTGACTTAAACTGCTTCCTTCGGTAAGGGTAAGCGACCGGCACGAATAATTGAAACATTTTTAACGCTAATAATAGCCACACAGAATTTCCCTGACATTATAATGCATCACTTGGTCTACGTCTACGTCTAGTCTACGTCTAGTCTACGTCAACCGGTTGTGTCTTGTACACAACCCCACTGATTTTTCCAATCCAACCACGGCGTTGCTTCATGAGGCGAAGCCATAGGTGTCCAGGCCAGTTGCCCTCCTGGGAAGGATTGCAAGGGTTCCTGCTCCCACCCCGCTCGGTTCCCGCTAGGAACGCGAGCACCCTTCACCGACCAGTGCAGTTACAGTCCACTGCAGCCCCGACATACCCCTTTCAAGGATGTTGCAATTATAAATATTTACTATACCATAAGCAAACCAGCTATTTTGGTTATCCATTCCATAAAACAAATGGATAAACTTTGATTGTTATTTTTTGTATTCTTCCCAGCGCGGAAGTAACGATCTTTGATGAAGTTTGCAGCAGCAGATAATTTCTCATCTCCATGCGAAACACTAGGAGTGGGACAGTAATTTTATTGCTAGAACGGATAGACATGAAGAGAAAGTGTATTGATAGATCCGTATAGGGAACGGCAGGCTTTGAAAATTGAAAGATGTAAGTTTGAAAACGAGCGGAGGGCATTTGATCGGTAGTATCCGATCAGGCACATAACCCTTTGTCATACTACCCCATGCTCGGATACTACCCCCCGGATACTACCCCCCTGATCGGATACTACCGTTCAAATGCCTTCCGCTCGTTTTCAAACTTACATCTTTCAATTTTCAAAGCCTGCCGTTCCCTATACGGATCTATCAATACACTTTCTCTTCATGTCCATCCGTTCTAGCAATAAAATTACTGTGCCACTCCTAGCGCTTCGCATGGAGATGAGAAATTATCTGCTGCTGTAAACTTCATCAAATGGATAAACATCAACATAAGTTGCCACGAAAATTAAAAGTGTACTTTTAGTAGTTTCCCTGAGATTTAAGGTAAGAAGTCTAAGAGTGAAATGCAGCAAAACCCACCAGTATCAAACCTGATATTAGTGCCTTTATATAAACATTCTACGACGTGTCAGTGAAAAAATTACTAGAATGTGTGATACTTTCACAACTGGTCGAATTCTTGGTCTCAAATGCATGTTTATAGCATGAGGTAAGACTTCTCACCGTCGACAAGGCGGAAAATTTGACCAACAAGAGGGAAAAATGCAATTTTTTCACAAAAATCCCAGCTTGCTTACATTTGCAACTGACGTCAGTTTGAAAAGTTATATATAATTTTCCTGTTAAGATAATATCAGATAAAATAGTTAAATTAAAAATTAGTTGAAAGGACTCAAAGCATAAGCTATAAACCCCCAAAATTCAAAATGTATGTTTATTAAAATCTTATTTCTTATTATTTAGACAACCGTTAAAAATAAATTCTTTTGAAACGTTGTGAACAAGATGCGTAAAAAGCGATGTTTATGCGGTATGCCTTGGCCAAAAATTTATTTTCGAAAACTTGATTTCACTTGTTTCGTAAACATGGATTTTTACATAAAATATATGTCACGTAAATTATATGAAACATTCTCTATGCTTGTCATCTGGTGAAATGCTGTCAATACACCTTTTTGTACAATGCTTGAATTTTCTTTCTGTGCCAACAAATGCCTCGTGCTTTTAACAGTTGCTCGTGTGGCATTGAATACGAAGTAGTTTCTTAAAAAGTACAAATCAATTTCGTTGTAGAAAACAAAGAATAGATTTGTTAATTCTACAATATCTTCGAATTCGTTACATAAATGAAATTTAATTTTCTATTTGTAAGAGAGGGTCGCGGAGGAAAAGTACATTTTAAGTACAAACTGTTAGAACATCCCTACCGGTGCGGTACTAAACCTATTTTAGCAGCGCAACACCATTATCGCCAACCCGATATCCCAGTCACAAATAATTAGTGGTACACTTTATGTTGTGAAGATTGAATGTCGTATGTAACCCCTTGCCATTAAAACGTACTAGAGTTTTAGTACTTTAGCTACTTTACGGAAGAGAAAACCCTAAACACTATAAAAAAAAGTTGAAAGAGAGAACGCAATTTTTTTTTCAACGGAAAACGGACTGGACGTCACTAAACTTTTTCATGCAGTGAGCCGTCTGTTATTTCGTTTGTACTTGTATTTGTACCTTGTGCTTCTAGTGGATCAAGTATCCTTTTAAAGAAGCACAGTTATAGTAAAAATGGAAAATAAAATATTATTGAATGAACAAAAGAACACATTACTTGAATCGGTTTCTGCGTACCATGAGAATTTGTGGTACAACGATGGGAAACTCCGCTAATCGCATGTCCCCTAAGATCCACTGAATCTGATCAAATGATCAACTGATCAAATGAATTATGTCTTGTTGCACAAGTACAGTAATAAGTTATTTATTTTACTCACCAGCCATATTCGAGTTGAAAGCCAGTCTTTCGAGAATGTTAGTATGATGAGTATAAATCCAACTCCAGTGAAAAACGACAATATCGCGAAACGATATTGATCGATAGTGATGCCAACCGCCCATTTATTTCCTTGCATATACAAATGGAAGATACTCCAACCGATGTGGATTCCGCCACAAAAGTTCAGCAGTATACCTGGAATACATCAAAGAAAAAAAAATGTTTTAAAATTTACAACCGGTTAACTTCTACAACACAATTATTTAAAGTTTTCAGTAAAATTTCAATAGAATCCTTATAGGTGCCAAATCTCAATCTATGAAGAAACAAATCTTTCCAAATCAAATTCCGAGAAAAGAATGGAGCTTTATTCGATCTCCTCTTGCTTTGTCAACAATGAAAAGGGCCAAATATTGAAACATCCAGTGTTTATTATACGATAGCAGAAGTGTTTAAGAGAGGGACAAAGATAAATAAAATGAATTTACCGCCAAACAACCCTTCATCACTTCATCAATTCTCTGGCAAAGTAGTGTTTTTTCACCAATGCTCGATTAGTGCGATAGTATGACAAGAAAATCTGCAAAACTTTTGTTTACTTTGGTACCTTTTTATACCACAGAAACGATTTATAATGGTTTTTGAAAATATGATTTATGTGGCGTATTGGAAGAATACAAAAAACAACAATCAAAATGTTAAATAAATACTAGGTTGTCGTAAGTATTTAAAACCTTTAGGGTTTTTTTCCTGAATATTTGATTTTGTTGTATTAAACATAAGTTAAGCATTGCCTTGCGCGAAATAGTGTGTATGAAAAACAGAAGAAAGTAAAAGCTAAATCACCTGATTATATCTTGCGATAACACATCATTGAAGGGAATAAAAAATCAATGTTAAAACGTACCGCTTAATACTGCTCCAAGTTGCCGTCCCAATCCAGACATCTTCACGTCGCAGCTTTGAAACTGTCAGCAAGGAACTGAATCGAGTAAAATTTTATCGTTTTCACATTTCAATTACAATCCCTTTATCAATTGCAAAGCCACAGCAAAGATTAACATGGTGGTCGGATCACTATCAGCGGAGTACGTTCACGTCGTTACACATCGGTGATTCAGGAGCCAAAAGCTGAATAAACCCACATGAATTGACTTCATAAATGTTGATAAAGTTTTAAGATATGACGCTAGAACTGCTGAGCTAATTTAACTCATATCCGTCAAGAGTCATGTAAACGAGCCAGTTTTCTATTACAAAAAATAGCTTCAAGGTGGGTTATGGGTCTGGTTATCCGAGTCCATTGATAAACATAACCTCCTGCTACTCGGTTCTTTTGGTATCAAGAAAACATTATCTTTTTTTTCGTATGATATATACTTCCAATAACAAGTCGACAAAAACGCTGTCGAAAATGTATTCCTCCGTAGACAGTTCTGGACAGAGCAACCTAGTTTTGGTATAGGCCTGTGCATAAACCACGTAGACTCATTTTTAAAAATTTAAAAAAAAAATCGTAGCCTTTTCTCCTTACATTTTTTTGATTTTTTGTATGGAGCGTAGACTTTGGTCAAACCCCACTCGCCCCCCAGAAAAGTCTACGTGGTTTATGAGTAGCCCCTAACTGCACGATATTTTTTGAACAAAGCTCTAGGAGTTTAGTGCACAGTGCAAAAAAATAGTTGTAAATAAACCATTTCTATGAAAATCTTTTTTTGCGACAACAAATCTTATAAGACAGGCATGCAATTATGGACACGGTCGCAAAAAAAATACCGTCATAACAAAGACATTCGAGATATATTCAAGCATAAACTTAGTTTATTCTGGCTGCAAACAAAAACTTGTTTTATTTCAAACGTATTCTATATTTCAAACCAAAGGACATCAATGTTTGGAATAAAATCATGTTATGTTTATTTTATGCAATAAAATATTAATGATAATAATAAACGTACAAATATTTGAAACAAGAACAAATTATTATTGTTTCTAAATTTTATTTATTTATTCTATGAATCTGGGTTATTTTGATTCTGGGTTTGGCTTGAATACTAACAGGTTCCAAGAATTGAGCAAATAACCCACCGATTAATGTGACCATTGGCTCATGTTGAGAACTACAAAAGCTTGCCTCGGCCTCACATTCTGGAGAGAAGAGTACACGTTCAAATTCGCCTACCCGATGAATGTATTGATGAAGTTAACATGCTTTGAATTTGATTCAAAAATTGTTGTTCTCGTTCGAAACATGCTTTCTATTTACTTTAAATAATTGGCTTCCTTATACCGGGGACACATACCTCAGGAAATCCACTCTCATCAGCTACATTCGAATCTAATTCATCGGAAGACAAAATCAAAAAAGGCATTTCATTTTGATCGGCTGGTACAGATGATGCAGACGCTCTGTTGTGCGACTTTAACATTTCTGCATACGTCTATTTGGAGCGTGCTAGTATGGAACGCTTCACATTACCAGCGCGTTTCTTGTACTCGGGGCAGTTCTGCAAATCGTGGAGAGGCTCTTTGCCTGTTGCAAAGCATCCTCTAGATACATATCATACATACATACATACATTATTTCACATATTTATTCTTTTCGTCGTACTATAACTTATAGATCTCGGAGAGGAACGACGGTGAGTGGTGCAAATACTGGTCTTCACCGGTATGAGTTGATGGATTCCCCCATTATGGACTTTCTACACTTAGTTGTTTTTTGTATTCTCCCATGCGAATTGATGAAGTTTGTCAGAAGCAGATAATTTCTCATCTCTAGAGATTGAAATAAAAGTTAATGCGTCATAGAACTGAATGTCGTGTTTAATTGTTCAAAATATTCTTTCTAAGCCTGATATTAAAGGGTGTACGCAATCAAATTGCGACACACACATATATGTAAGGTAATAATTCATTTATTTCAGTTAAATTCAATACAATGTAAAAGTTAAATGGGATTTCCTTCAAGTAAAACACTTAACACGGAGCAACACAACAGTTCGACTTGTGGCTTTGAGATCTCGCGGTACACTTCTCCTGTGTTCTCTCTCTGAGATTGACTTCGTTGCGATCACTGGTCGTCTGTCTCTCTCTCTGCCTTACATCTCGGTCATCCTGAGAGGGATCTGGACTCCAGACCCGATACCTCTTCATGTGGCACGCCGCAGTTGACGTACGCTTCGGTCCCTCGCCGCCTACCTTTTCAACGTCATAACGGTCGTTTGGCTTCACCGTCACGACTTTGTAGGGTCCCAGATACTCCGAGGCATATTTCTTTCCTGGGCCGAATTGCGTTCGCTTGATAGCTACAATGTCTCCAGTTCTGTAGTTTGTCGCTGGCTTCGCACGAAGATTGTATGCATTGCGTTGCTCTTTCTGTGCCTTCTCAATAGCAGTTCTCGCCCTCATCCGGATTTCACATCGCTGGTCATCAAACTGAGCAATTTTTACCTCCTCTAGCATCTCGCTCAACCGAATATCACCTTCATGCCGAATTTGAACACCGAAAAGAGCTTCAAACGGTGTTACACTTGTGCTTTGATGAACACTGCCATTAATCCAACGTTGAATGTTGCCGATGTGTTTGTACCACTTGGTTTTATCGTCTACGCTTAGTTTCGTCAGCATGACCAGTATCACCTGGTTTACGCGTTCGACTTGGCCATTTCCTCTGGGAACTCCTGTGGTAATCTCGATATGCTCCACGTTCTGTTCAGCACAATACTCCTTGAAATCGTGGGAGGTAAAGGCTGATCCCTTGTCACTAACGATACGCCTGGGATTTCCGAACAATTCACTCTGTTGCCGTAGCCGTTGGATCACTTCAGCTGCATTCGTCGTCTTAGCAGGGTAAATCCACACGTACTTCGTGAATCCATCCACTACCACTAACAGATACTTGTAGAGTTTCTCCGTTGCATCCATGGGTCCCACGTGATCAACATGGTAAGTGTCGAAGGGAACATCGCCCTTTGGGATTGGCGACAGCAGACCTTCCGTTTTTCCTCGTTTTCGCTCTGCAAGGATACACTTCACGCAGCACTCGATTTGCGTTTTTATTTTCTCACCCAGTTGCGGAATATAGTAGTCGCGCTTAATAATGTCTTTCAGTTTCTTCGCACCAAAATGTCCACTTTCGTGTGCACGCCGTATGATTTCACATTGCAACTCTGCGGGCACAACAACCACTTCTCGTCCGTCCACAATTTTCATCAGCATGTCACTTGTCACTATGTAATCCTCGAACGGTCGCGTCTTGAGCAACTCACAGATCACTCGTAGTCTCTCATCACGTCCTTGAGCAGTTTTGATCAGCTCCACTAGTGGGTCGCCCGTCGTTACCATAACCGGTGCTCGGCTCAATGCATCGACATGTTGCATACGGCTTCCCGGACGATGTTCCACTGTATATGTGTACTCTTCGAGAAGCAATGCCCATCTGGCCACTCTTGGGCAAAGATGTTTCCCTTTCAATGTATGCTGGAAAGCTGCACAATCCGTTACAATTTTAAACGGTATGCCAAGCAAGTACACTCGAAAACGTTCAACCGCATTCACAACCGCGAGCACCTCCAGATGATAAGCACTGTAGTTTGTCTCTGCACTCTTTGTTTTCTGACTCATGTAGTATACGGGATGGAATTTTCCATCGCAATCCCGTTGGAGTAGCACTGCACCATATCCGTCTTTACTCGCGTCTGTGTGCACCTCAGTTTCGGCAGCAGCATCATATATTTTCAACACCGGATCCGAAATCAGGCAGTCTTTCAGTTGCTCGAAACTTCCGATTTGCTTCTCACCGAACACAAATGAAACATCTTTTTCAGAAGATCAGTTAGTGGCCTCGCAATGAGAGCATAACCCGGCACAAACTTGCGAAAATAACTCGTCAGTCCTAAAAACCGTTGCAGTTCTTTCTCGTTACCCGGCACACGAAAATTCTTCACCGCGCGGATCTTCTCGGGAGACATTCGGTACTTCCCTTCACTAATTAAGTAACCAAGATACTCGACCTCATTCTTCAAGAACTGCGACTTTTTCCAGTTAAATAGAAGGCCGTTTTCACTAGCCACCTCCAACACCTTTCGCAATATAGCAATGTTTTCTTCCGGTGTGTCGGATGCAATAATTGCATCGTCGACGTAGATGATCAACACTCCGCTGTAAATTAGCTCGCGAAAAATATCCGTCACGAACCGACTAAAACTCGCGGGGCTGTTGCATAACCCGAACGGCGTTTTGAGGAACTCGTATTGTCCCATATGCGTTACAAAACTCGTATATTTTTGGCTGGAAGCCTCCATCGGCACGTGGAAGAAAGAATTCTTCAAGTCAAGGGTAGTGAACACTTTTGCGTTCTTCAATTTATCGATTTGGTCTTCAATGTTCCGCATTGGGAAACAGTCTTTCACCATTTTCCGATTTAGCTGTCGGTAATCGACGCACACGCGCAGCGATCCATTTTTCTTCGGAGCCAGAGTAACTGGGCTTGCATATTCACTAACACTCTCACGCACAATTCCCGCTTTCAACCACTCGTCGATAGTTTCCTCCAACACTTTTTTCTCCTTAGGTGCAAATCGCCGTGGAGGCAAGTGAACAGGCTCGTCATCGGTTAAAATGATCTTTGTTTCGACACGGCTGTATGCCTCACTTTTTGGGTTGTACTTTGCAATTATCTTCTTGATCACTTCTGCAAACGGGCCATCCACGTCGATTGTTTCCCACTCACACGCATTCAAAATCTGCATAATTTCACTCTCTTCCGCAGCCTCAGCTTCATTCATTTTCTTTTTAATGTTTACTCCCTTCTGGTTTACTTCAACATCCATGTTGTCTAGCGCGCTCATGCCGAGTATGGCGTCGTATTTCATACACCCCGGCGGAACGACGTAAAACAGCATCTTCGGAAATTCATCCGCTCCCACACAAACGTCAATTTCGACCGTACCACAAGCTGGTGTTTTTGCCGCACCGAAACCACTGAAGCTCATTGTCGTACGATGCAACAGCGGCTTTCCAATTTTCACGTACACACTCTTGCACAGCAAATTGTAGCGGCTCCCCGTATCAAACAGTGTGCATAGAGTGAAACTATCAACTTGAATCTCACACACAGGCATGCCTTCCGAGAGCGCATTTACTTCGGTTTTCTTCTCTCGCTCACAGTCTTTGGCTCGATGCCCGTACTCACCACACCCAAAGCATTTCGGGCCGCGCGCTTTTGTGTCACAGTCATTCGCATAGTGGCCCCGATTGCCACAATTGTAACATCGCACACTGTCAACGGCACTAGTTGTGTTAGTAGAATCTTTCGCATCCGACTTTGATGCCCTCTTCTCTTTTCGCGATCATGTGTGGTTGTATTCTTCGTGGCTCGGTTGCTCGATTCACGCATTTGGCTCTTCATCTTTTCATACTGCTTTATGCGCTCTTTCAAATCAACAATGGTTTTCGCCCCATACAAGCAAACCTTGTTCACCGAAATATCATTCACCCCGTTCGCCACATATTCACACACGGCGTCTTCTTCAATACGGCCTCGTTTTGCAATATTTTGCATATGGTAAATATACTGTAAAAACGATTCGTCGCTTTTCTTTTTTCGGTTCCGCAGCATCTCATGGATCTCAGCACTCGAAACTTTATCACTGAATTCTTTTTCCAGAGCAGATTTCAGTGTTGCCCAATTGTTCAAACCACTCGAACTGTTTACGAACAACTTTGCCGTGCCCTTCAACAGTCGGCGACCGTACACAAACTTATGCACTTCATTCCAACCAAAGTTTTCACTTGTGTTCTCAAACTCTTCTAGCCACTCGCGGATATCTCTGTCGGTGCGCTCTCCTGAGAACTTTTCGAGGGAGTCACCAATATCGTTGAACGTGAATTGTGCCACACGCACACCACTTTGTGGGCTCACATTTTCATCTTCACTGGACGACATTTCCGCGTCTGATTCCTCTTCGGGTTTCTTAGGCCGATGACATACTCATGGCGTAGGGACGCGTTGGCGAGAGAGGTAGCGTCAGCGTCAAACCTATCTTGATTGGCGTTCTATGAAAATCGCCTAAATCTGTCAAATTGAAAGAGGTGCAAAGCGTTTTTCGATGCGGCGAGGCAGTTCACATAGTGCTTTGACGCTTGTGAACGCCAGTAGCCGCTGAAGTGGTCGTTAAAAAAATGGAGATTGACTCTAAAAATTTAATTTCACTCGTTTTCGCAAGGAGTGCACTGTGGGATAAAAAATACCGGAACAGGAATATCGTGGATAAACTTTGGCTACAAGTTTCGACTGAGTTGGCAGCAGTTGCAACCATTAAGTGAAAGCATTGATTTAAGGTGCAATTAAGTTAACATTCATTTTTTACTTTTAAGCGGAGGCCCTTGTAATTATAAAACATTAATCCGGATCCAGCTGGACATCTGATCCGGATATGTTTTCCGTTAATGGCACCGATGCAATTTGGGGATATTCCATTTGGCCCAATATTCGTTCGCCACCGATCTCGACATTTGTTCAGTTGGCGCTGGCATATAAATAGACTGAAGAACATCCCATAGAGCTTGGCACGATTTGCGGACTATGGCTTCAACTGTAGAACAACCCACGCGGAAGGAAAATACGAGGGTAGTGAAGGATGATCCGGTTGCTAAGAATCTGAAGAAGAATCCGCAAGTTGAATGAAAATGCTCGGTGGGTTATATAAATCAGAATATTTGAAATTTGCCGTACCTGATAGAAATAATTAAACGTTCCTACCATGTGTTCCAATCGGCTCTTTATTACTGTTCGTCCAATTTTTCAATAATGTGTATTTCAACATGTTTAGAATCAACTGAATCACTTGAAAAACTCAAACACTTTTTACACTCGCGCGTGCGGGATCGCTCTTAATCTCGCTTTCAGTATGCCATAAAACGCTTTGCTCGCCTCATCCCTTCGCTTTAGTTAACGCCAACGCATCGCAACGCGTCCCTACGCCATGAGTATGCCATCGGCCTTAGGAGTGGATGTTACAACTTCTTCTCTAGCCGAATGGAGTACCGTCTCATCTCGGATAATTTCACTAACACTCAACAATCTTCGTATCAATGTATTTTTTCTACCGGTGGTAGGCACCTTCTTTGCAGCACAAAACTCACGGAGTTGCGGATTTGTTAGTCTCGTAAGCGCTTCTCGCATAAACATTTCGATATTTCCGTCTCACTCTTCAGATGTATCGAAATAAATTCCCGGCTCACCAACACAGGAAAACACTCTCAAACGTTACATAGCTTTGCTGGCAATACGGAACGATATGGAGACTTTTCTCTAATCTCCTTGTTCTCTTCGGTGCGGAGACTTTCCTCGTCAGCACCTCACACACACACTCTGATGCTAAGACCACCATCGATCTTTGCATGGACTTAAAATGACGCCATTTGTAAAATAATCAAATCCAAGATTTAGCACCACATTTTTACTCAAACCGACTCAAAACATGAGGGAAATCCCGGTTGAGCCCCCATGTAAGGTAATAATTCATTTATTTCAGTTAAATTCAATACAATGTAAAAGTTAAATGGGATTTCCTTCAAGTAAAACACTTAACACGGAGCAACACAACAGTTCGACTTGTGGCTTTGAGATCTCGCGGTACACTTCTCCTGTGTTCTCTCTCTGAGATTGACTTCGTTGCGATCACTGGTCGTCTGTCTCTCTCTCTGCCTTACATATATTCGGCAAAATTCTCCCGTTCATCTTCAAACTCTCAAGGAGTTAAATAAAACATGAAAATTTTCTCATGTCAGTTATATTCAATTTCAATTTCATATCCAAATGCACGAACCTCCTTCTTAGCACTACTCATAAGGTCCTGTACAACATTTGGACCAACTGTCTTTTGCGTGGCAATCCATTTTTCTTCATATTTTCTTCCGATTTCATTTCCTTAGGATGCTTCCGAAGGCACTCATGATGGTCCAGTACTTTTCAATTGGCCGCAGTTCCGGTGTGTTCGGGGGATTGAGATGCTTCAGCACAAAATTGACCTCCTTAGCCTTGTACCACTCCAAAACCTCTTTCGAGTAATGGCACGAGACTAAATCCGGCCAGAAAATCGTAGGACCATTGTGTGACCTCAAAAGAGGAAGTAGACGCTTTCGGAGGCATTCCTATAGGTACACCAGCCCAATTACCGTTCCGGTTATCACAAATGAGGTGCTCCACTTTCCACACGAGCAAATTGCTTGCCAAATAATATTTTTTTTTTGGCAAACTTTGAGATCTTCGGCTTTCTAACGTCCTCAAGGACGTAGAGTTTATGATGAGCAGTGAAAAACTGGAGCCCCGGAACCTGCCGGAAGTCTGCTCTTACATATGTCTCATCATCTATAACGAGGCAATGTGGTTTCGTCAACATCTGGGTGTAGAGCTTCCGTGCACGTGTTTTACCTACCGTATTCTGTAGTTCATTGCGATTAGCGCCTTTTGGACTTTGTACATGTGTAGTCATTCACGTTTTTTCGCATCTTGCACGAAAGTTTTGGTTAGATTCAGTTTCTTCGCACATCTCAAACTGAACTGTTGGGATTCCTCCTGAAAGTTTGAACTACCCGCTTGTGATCCTTACCATGCACCACTGCTGTTCTTCCGACTTCGCAACGAATGCACATCTGCTTGTGAAACTTACACAGCGTAAACAAATACACATTGATACATTGATACAAATATAATTAAACATTATACTTGATTAAATAATTGAGGAATCCAACTAGAAAAAAAGAAGACACCGACTGGTGATAAATCTGATAGCTCCCATGTAAAAATATAGGACGAAACTTTAAAAATGCTTCTAGAAAATTCAAGTGAAATACTAATTAAAAGCGGTTTGTTGTATGGTGTAAGCAAAATCCAAAACTACTCAATAACGATATTTTCAGCAAAATAAAAATAAAATTAAAATAATACCCTTATTGTGCATTTATGGAATTTTCTTACATCATACAACAATCCGCTTTTAATAAGAATTTCACTTGAATTTTCTAGAAGCATTTTAAAAGTTTCGTCCTATACTTTAACATGGGAGCTGTCAGATTTATCGCCACTCGGTGTCTTCTTCTTTTTTCATGTGGATTTCTCAATAGCTGTGGTTCAAACCAATAATCAGTAATTCAACTAAAATTAAAATAAAAGTCGTTTAAATGCTGCAGTAAAGCTTCCGAAGTGTTCGTAATTTTGGTTAATCAATATTTTTTTCAACTTCAATGTATGTTGGATAAATAATAGGGTAAGGAACAGTTTCAACGCCCCGGGACCCTATTCCAACCACGGGGTAAACGATAACTTACAACGCACCTAGTGAAGCACCATACTGCCAAAAATGAGCATTGTAGGGTAATGTTTACCCCGTGCTCGGAATAGGATCCCGAGGAGCTGAAGCCGTTCCCTACACTATAATGATATAAATGTTTTTTTTTATTCCTTTATTATCGAGATTTTCAGCGCTGGGCTTGTTCATCTCCCGTCGTAGTTACTCAAACACCTTTTGGATATAAATGATATAAATCCTATGTTTTCGTTTATGAGTTGTTCATTTTTTATGCCGGTCAACAAGTATTGACCTGTTTTCAAGAGTTGAAATTATAGTCAACTGCTTGGAGCAAATAGCTCACAGGCTTCTCTTTACATTGCCCATCGGAATAGAAAACAGCGCAGTGTTAACAAATAACATCAGAAAACATTGTCATATCTATTAATCATCTCTTGTTCAACATGCTCTTGTCAGTAATGCACGTAGTAAAACCGAACATCCAATATAAAAGCTTGCGCAAAGTTTGCTGATTCAGACGTTTAATGACAATATTTAGAAGGTTTAAGCACTGATGTTGCTTATTTACAGGCAACGCTATAAATAGAATATCGATGTAGCTCAATTGAATCATCACTTCTGCTACTATTCAATATATAACATTGAGCTTATATAGACGATTCGTTCATACTTCATTCAAATCTAAAATAGCGTAGTTGGTTTGTCACGTAATTGAGGATACGATGGTTGATGGTTCAAATCTCGCTATTAAATGTTAATGAATAAACGTGATATAATGTTTCTGTTAATATGCATGTATAATAATATCAAATTAAATATGCATAGTATAAAATGTCTGTATTGCATATAAAATCATACAAAAAAAACAAAGAATCTTTATGAGAATTAACTCGGAGAGAATATATTATTCTTAAAAAACTTGCATAGCTAAACAAAGGTCATTTTGACTTTCGAAATTATCCTCAAGTTCTGTTCAGCGCTTACAGCAGTTATTCAATTATCAGCTGAACTCCATTGCTGCAAACTTGCTCCTCAAGCATATGTAATTGGCAGTGTCCAAAAGCACTTGGCGACAGCTTAATAACTCCAAATTTGTGTGAAAATGCCCGAACAAAAACTGTGATTGAAAGTAGTTCCGAGATTATTCAACACGCTGCTAAATTAAATGGCCATTATCATGACATTCTTGCAGAATACCATCGTGTTTCGGAAATACTTAGAGGAAATATTGTGGGAATATGCAGATTCAATAACTTGTATCTTAAAAATGACCTGCAGGTATACAAATTATCCAAAAAAATTCCACGACCGATTATTTCATATCACAATAATTTATTTTTGACTTTACAGGATTCTTTGTTTGTGCCTTGGGGAGGAATGAAAAAAAATCCAAGCGGGAAAAATTATAATCGCAGATCCAACCGTAAGCAGAAAGCTGCGAATCGAAAGCTAACAGAAGAGAAGAATCTGTCAAAAATTAAGAAAGTTTCTGTACCAGTGAATGTTGTACACCCTTCCTTTAAAGGCTTATGCTGAATCATTCTTGATGACAGTCATTACCTCAACATTTAGAATTGATATAACTCAGAGTCGTTACTAGATATTGAAAATTTTATCACATCAGTTTGTATGCTTACTTGCTGTGAGAAATCTGATAGAGTTCGATTCGATGTTCATTCACAAACAATCGAGATTTATCAATTTGAAATTGCGAGGTGAGTTTGCGAGAGCGAGATAAAAGAAAGGAAAAAATACATGGAGCAGCGATTCACCTTAAAGCCGCTGAATACTGGCTACAGCAGAACGCACATTATAAATGGGCGATATCGTTTCCCAGAAGGAGTTCCTTGCTGTTGAAACCCAAAACAGTTGACCTTGAACGCACGCACACTACAGCGCCATTTATATCAAAGGAGTGAAAGTAAGAAGGAAAATCCTTTGGAGGAAAACAAACCATAAATCCTTTACATGTGCTAGAAACGGAAAGGTGATTATACGTCAAAAAGCCTAATAGGCACAATAGGCATTATTCGAACGAGTTTGGCTACCAGCTGGTAAGTTTAGATATTGAATTCGCCTTAAGGTGATTCAGACATGGCCTACAATTTTTGTCGACTTTTAGAACATGCCTACCCCCTCCCTCCCATCATGGCGACACTTCCCATATCTATCTAGATTTCTGCATAATAGAAACATTGATCCTTTCGCAAGGTCGGCTGGATAACAATTTATCTATTCTATGCTTTACTAACATTTATAAAATATTATATTTTATGTTTCTAAAACGCTAATTAGTTCAAACACGCTAATAACGCTAATAAAAAGACGCTTTAACGCTAAATCAGTTTGGTACATTCTTCAACAATGGGGCAAATTCCCAGGAACAAATATATAAAAAACGAGTTGACCCGTCGTGGCTAGCCACGATTAAAAATCATTGAAAATGTAATTTACTCGTCCTTTTACAACTCAGGACTGATGTTATGTTATTGTCTGAGGGCCTGTCAATGGCGGACTATTTCACCGAACCGTTTTAAGTGCATAAAAGATCATAGGTGAAGGTAACATTATGTACTCATAATGCACAATAACGGCAATTGCAGAAAACTACGATGTCATTATACCGGGCAGACGCTTGCCGTCCAACTCGCTAACGCTCGTCGGACCATAACTAAAAAAAAACATCCTCTGTTTGCATTATACCGGGCAAACGCTTGAACCAGTCGTTTGCTAAGAATCGAATCGACGCAATGCTTACACTTCGGATTTCGGAGACTTCGGTGGCATTTTGCCACCTCAGTTCTTTAATCCTCAATGCGGCTTTGCCGCATACCAACTTAAATTAAACTAACATTTATATTTTTACACTACTTTCAGCCACATAACAACAAAAAAGTACCATTTTCAAATGTTTTTTATGCCGATAATCAAAGAAATCAGAGAATACAATTTCATCTATGATAAAAATAATTTTGAAAAATCGAAATGTACCGAAAAACGTGATATTAAACAATTAACGCCTTGAACTGGTTGCAGCAAATTTGATGTAAAATACAATACCATTTCTGCTGTGTATTGAAAAAAATGGGACTTTCAAATAAAAAAAAAATCAATTCTCTTATTGAACCAAAGAAAATATATTTACTTTTACATTTATTATAAAGACAATCTAGTTAGAAAAAACTTCCTGAAGCACAACATTTCGTGTAAAACAAACATCGTTATCTTCGCAGCCTTGTACTCTTGATACAAATTTTGATGAATTTGGGATTTTTTGAGCGTGAAAGTGCCACATACAACTGTCCATGAGAAAAAACTGGGCTATTCAGTAAAAAACCCACACGCGCAAACGTTTGTTCCTGCGCTTTGTTAATTGTCATAGCAAATGCTGGACTAACCGGAAATTGGCGTCTCTTAAGGATGAATGGATAATTTGAATCGCTTGGAGCAAAGTTGATTCGTGGGACACACACTACATCACCTCTGTGAGATTCAGATATGATCTCACACGTGATGAAAGATTCATGAAGGGCTTTGACCATTGGCGTAACTACTGAGGGTGCCTGGGGGGCCAGGCCCCCCCCAGGATTCTGTAGGCCCCCCCCAGGATTTTTTCCTAATATATTTCTAATTTGAAATGAAACACTATTCATAATTTCTAACGAATTGTAGGGTTTTTCATGTTTTTGTACTTTGCTTTCTCCAGAAATTGTTTGAGCGAGTAACTATTTCTGAAGGAGTAAAGTGCACATACCCTCTTCCCCACACTTTTCTTATATCCCACTGTACCTTATAGGATCAAAATTCGGTACATATATCAAGAGAACCATAGTTAACGACCATTAGATCCGTGAGAATTCCGATATATCAACATTACATCCATTTGCTAGAACCAAAGATGTGAAGAGAAAGTATCGATAGGTCCTAAAGCACTCGGCAGGTTATGTAATTGAATAGAATTAGTTTGAAATTGAGCATAGGGCTTTTGTTAAGCAGTATTTTGAAACAAACGTGCTTGATCGTGCTCAAATACCGTCAAAGGCACATTATGGTTCTTGCGATGTGAAGTCTCTGTTTATACACTCCCTAAAGACCACATGTGATGGAAGCCAAATTCCAATTAGAGGTTTTTGAAAACACAACTTCTCATTTTTACCAGTAGTGGGTTTTCTCGTCGTTGTTTACTTAACAACCTCGCAGAGAAACCCGGTAAGATGTCGTATGCTGATCCTCTTAACAGCATGTTTTGGCGGAAACCCAATCATTGAATATATACACTATTAATTTTTTTTTAAATGCGTTTGCTTCGAAACACTGCTTAAAAAAAGCCCAACGCCTGTGCCCTAAACAATTCTAAATTCTAATAATTCAATTCTATTAATATTAAAACCTCTAGACTCATAACTAAAATAATAGGGACAGTTAAATGTAGAGCCTGTTATGTTGAAACATAAGATTTGAAACACTTTTCTGTGTACGTATTTTAATTTTATTATTTAAAATGGTTTTACAATAATGAGTTTTGTTTATAAGCGCATTTTAGAATTCACGGTATTATATTCTCTTGTACGAACAATTTAGTAGAGTATAGACTCCCCACATTGATTATAAGTTTCGAAGCTAACGAATGTCCATAAGCAAAATATGGAGATAGAAGTTTATTCATTAACGATAATATTTTCGAAAATGTAGCTTTCCCAAGTAACAATTCAAATGCAAATTGGTTTTATTCATGTTTTATGGTAGTTTTATAAAAGTATTATGGAGATCATCTGGTTTTATCAGGGCATTTTCCAAGTTAAGGTGGTTGTAACTGATTATCAGTTCTTAGGAGTGATTAAAGAACACTTGAAGAAACCTCCATAAAACTACATCATTTATAAGTGTAATTCACCTTATAAGTAATTTTATAAGATACTTGATTCCCCTCTCAAGACATCGTTTCGCAACTTTCATAAAACCTGATAAAAGTTTTGAAAAAGTTATATGACATTCTTCTTTAAGATAAATGTATCTTGAAAATGCTGCCATAAAACGCTCTTAGAACCATTTGATTTCGAATAAGAGCACATACTCTTGAGAAAGAACATTATGTGAAAAGTAAACAAACTGGACGATGGACGCCCATAGGTGAAAGAAAATATAAAATAGTGGATCGTTCAAGCGAAAATTCAATAAAAACCTATCCAATATATTGAGTACTCCTTCATCTCAGCCACCAACGACAAATATTTTTTTTACCATTGCCAGATTCCATTGGATTTGCAGCCTACTGAGACTTATCAGAAGGGTCTATGCGTTATGCGTCCTATTTTTTGTAACGAATCAAATTAAATGGTCAATGTGTCGGCAGTTGAAAACCGAAAAACATAACTCTTGATAAACCTAACGCCCCAGGTAGTGCGTTATCGCAATGCGTTATCGTATTTCCACCACCTCTAAAGTCGGAAGTAGTGCGCTGGAATTGCTCAGTGATCTACTCACAGCGCACTTCTTCCGACGTTAGGTTAAGCATATAGACCAAGAGGAAAAATCATGTTTCGCTCAACAGATGTTTCCGCCATAGAGGCAATATTACTATCTGTTATTATTCCCAAAACCATTGTAAGCATATTCAAGTTAATGTTTTTTTATCGACTTCCGCTGGTGAATAAAAACAATTAATTATAAGCTGTAATTATGACTAAGAAAAACAATTATGCATAGGCACTTTTGATTTGCACGTTCACATTTTCTTTGTTTATGATGTGCCTTTTTCACACTGATCTTATGGCTATATTATGAAAGAATTGTTTACCTTTAGCAATTCAAACAAGTTTTATTCAAGCGTAACTTATCTTTTTCAAGAACAGAAAAAATAAATATGAACTTATCGCGCTCCTCAAAAAATCTGTTAGTCTTGTGCAAGCAATATAAGTTTTATTTGCGTTTTATGATAGTTTTCGATAAAACCATTGAAAAAATGGCAAGCGTGGCTATTCTGGATTCCCTCGGAATGGTAGCCATTTTCATAAGTATGCAACAAAACTCTCATTTTTCTAATGGTACGAACAAACAATGCTGTTTAAAATACATTTTGAAACATAAAATGGATTGTAGACACAATTTATTCAAGATCTAACAATTTATCAGCCTTTTCACCTAATAGTTGAATTTTCTACTATTTGTTTTATTTTTTAAATAAGTCAGTGTTCTAGCAATAATTCAGAGGCACATTAAAAATTTTCGAACTTTTATGTTATGAAACACCAATAAACTGAATGTCGCATGAAAAATTCATCAAACGCAGGCAAAAAACAGATGCATTTATGGTCACCTTGACAATTAATTTACATACGTATCCACTTTGGAAGAGAAATATAGTAGCTTCCACTCAACTATAAACAAAAAAATGTCCCCATTCAGCAGAACGAATCGAAAAATGGAATCTTCGAAGCATATTTGTGACAGACTGGAAGTATTCTTGAAGAGGAAAATTATAAAACTATCAAAACTTGTGGTAGTTTTATCATAGTTTTAAGTATGTCTTGAATGTCATTACAAGTATGCACCGATAAAACTATCAAATTTTAAGCGAACCTTGGGAAATAGTCTTGAGAACCTCCTGTGGTATGGGCCTTTTGGAACTTAAGAGGGTTTTATAGCTGTTTTATCGATGTTATGTAGAATATCTAGTTTTATGCGTGGTTTTATCAAATGAGTCTTGAAAATTTCTTCAAGTGTACCTTAAAATTGAATTTTTTACTTGGGTTAGAAGTAAGGTAAACATGTAATCAGGTAAATTTCTGAAATCATAATATTTATTGAGGTTGACTTCAGTACCAGTAGTAGTCGATATAGATTGCATAATGGGTCTGTTTGTCAGATTTTATCAAAATTCACTTCGCATTTATTATAACTGTTGTCTAACATTTATACTTAAGATTTCTTTAAAGGATTTGATTTTCAATCAAAGGTTCTATTTTTGGCTGAAATAGTTCCTAGTAAACAGTGGTGGCCAATATAATCAATACATCTACAGTTTTTCATACAAAACAGTCATATTTGACACTCTCTATGTCTAGACAATAGAAGTAACCTGAATTTCAAACTGTGTTGAATTTATAAACTGTCCTTCAAAGTCTTTAGAATTACCACCATATTTGAAAACTTTATTTACTCACCAATGTTTGAAAATTTTATAACCATTTATTTTCTTTTTCAAAATAGTTTATTTCAAAAAGAATGAAATATTTTGCCAAAGAACTCATTCTTGTTCAACTTTTCAATTTAAAATTATTTAAAAACTAATTTTTGGCCAAACCTTCTAACAAGGCAAATCTGATGCCATTATGTAGACTGTACTTGAAAATTTAAAAATTCAAATGGGTGCATTTGTTATTTTCCCTATACTGTAGTTGTTAATCTCTTTTGCTATACCTTCATAAAATTTCGAAAAATTTCCATGGAATTTCGATGCCCTAGAATACTATCAATGTCAAACAAAATCTTAAGTTTAACCTCAAATTTCCCATGGATATTTCTTTCGAACTGCCGTGAAGTTCTCAATAGGTTTTGATGAAATAAACCTCGGAAATCTCCTTCAAAATTTTTTAACTCTCCTTAGAAATTTAGCTCGATATAACTTATAAATTTTCATTGTATTGTTCAAAGTATTCCACTTTAAAACAAACTTGGTTGATGATTTGCTCACAGATCTTTCGAAGAGTTATTCAATAAGAAACTTAAATTGAATTCCATTGAATGGCTTTAAAATATCCACATTGTAGAAACCGAAAAATAATCTCTGAATTTTAAATTACTGTTTTTTTTTTAATTCCTTTATTATCAAGATTTTCAGCCCTGGGCTGGTTCATCTCCCGTCGTAGTCGCTCAAATAACTTTTGGGTATGTTTCGTAACTTTGTCCGGGGTGAGATTTGAACTCGTGACTTTGGCGTGAGAGGTGTGGATGTTACCCACTGTTTTTTTAACTACTGTTACTGTTACCTGTTTTTTTATTCAGTGATATTTTGACTGCAGATAAATTCAGTTAGTATAATTCGAGAAGTAAAATTGCTATGTTTAGAAAGCTTGCATTTTCATTTTATCTAACAATTGATTTACAGTGCTCCGTACAATCTTGACAAACGAACAAAATGAAATATGAAAAAATTAAGAGATAGGTAGGTATATCCTAATACTTCAGATATTTGTTTTTTTTCAAGAAAACATAATCGTGGAACAGGTTCCAGGTTTTTTCCATTTTTTAGATCATTTTAATAGTTATTTTGTAAAAATATATTGGAACCCCTGACCACGGGTATTAAGGACAACATCATACCCTAGATATTTTCAGAGTTTTTTGTAAGGAGCAACTTTAAGCTAATAGCTGCATATTAAAACGCTCAATTTGAAAATATAACTTGTCATACAAAAACCAAAGGACCGATGTTATATTGACAACATATTTACTTCTCCAGTGTTCTTTCAGAACACCAAGAATTTAGATTCCAATCATCTAACGTTGATAATTCCGGAACAATTGAAAGCAACGCTAGTGTTCTTCCTCAACTAGCAACTCCATCAGCTTCATCGGAAAACGGTCGTTCTCATCTACGTTGGAATACAGTCGTAGCAATGATAAAGTGTTCTGCTATGTTTGCTGCTTTTTTTGCGCAAAGGCTTTGCGAAAACAAAATGAAAAATTTATTTGCACTATTTTCAATAATTGGAGAAAACTAGGCGAGAAAATAAAAGCTCATGACGATACTACATTGTATAAAGAATGCTTCGAAAAATATTTACTTCACAAGCAATCGTTGTCATCTAGAAATTTACACGAAAAACGTTTAAAGGCAATTGAAGAGCAATAGCAACATTATAGAGAAAACGTTAAGAAGCTGAAGGAAGTTGTGAAGGATGAGTATCTACCGACAAAATTTTGAAGTTTTTAAACGCGTTATCCAAATCAATCTATATTTTAATATAAATTTAAAATGTTCATTGACTCAATGTTGTTCTTTGAAGTTTTAATATATTCAGTTCAAACTTGACTCTATATAGAGTCAGGTCTATTCTGTGCCTCGGTTAGTGGAGATGCCTTAAGAGAATCGAGTAAGGTGACTACAGTAACCTCGTGTGAGTCTATTCTCAATTTGATCCACACGGAATAATACGAGGTTTATATTCACCACACTCGATTCTTTTAAGACATCTCGACTCATCGAGGCGCAGAATAGATCTAATTATTCGATTAAACTTGTTTTGATTTATCAATTAAAATAACCTGTCCCCAACAATTACGCTACTTTCTTCGCTCTTCTCAATATTTCTATAATCGAAAAAAATCTTCGGGTAGGCCCCCTCCAGGCCCCCTCCAGACTAATTGTCTAGTTCCGCCAATGGCTTTGACTACCATTCGTGTCCCATTGCATAAACCTTTTTTAGGGTTTAAGTTACGTAGCAGCATAACGATTGTTCCAAGCTACAAACACAAAACGTGAGGTGGAACCACGGACTTATTACGGACATCGGACTGGCGATTTATTTATGACGCACCTGGTCAAAATTTTCAGTGTATCAAGTTCCATATACAGGGTGTTCGGTTCCTTAGTGCAAATATTTTAAGGGGCGATAGAAGATCATATTTGAAGAAAAAAAATGTTCTACGCATATGATCAAATCTCAAAAACCACGAAGTTATTAAACTTTTTCTGTTTTGGTCTATGCTTGCCAGAAATTGGCTCTAACTCTAAAACCATGCCATCAAACAAAAAACTGTTACCTTTATCGGATAGTTTGGTAAATTTCCAACTTAAAAGCGTCCTTTTTACTTTCTGTAAGTTGCATTTAGACACATTTCAGGGATAAACGAATCTAAAACTTTTGTTTTTCTGCGGATTTTCCCTTATTATTTCAAAAAATACGTAATAAAGTTTATTGTTTTGTCTAACCAAAAGATGCCTCTCAAACCGCTCTACAACTCTCTTTTTGACACCAACTTTCTATCTTGTTTAGTTTTGTCGCAAATTTGTACTAAACACATCTGGTTGGGTCGTTAATCAACGGTTGCGTAAAACACGAATTCAACCCACCGTGCGTTGCTGTTGACGTCTGTTTGCAGCGCGCATAGCACACTTGATCGCCACGTGGAGTGACGGTATGAAAGAAGAAAAATCTAAACAGAAATTTACAGCTGGCAGAAAACAAACATGTATTCTCCAGAAGAGCTGGCGGATATTCATCTCTGTTACGGTTTTGCCAACTGTGTGGCAACGAGAGCCCAACAAGAATATGGACGCAGATTTCCCAACCGTCGACTGCCAAACGCAAGTATGTAAAAATAATACAAGTGTGTAAGATGTTTAGTTTGTAAACATTACGTTGAGACAGGAACCTTCACGTCTACACACCGTCGGTTCCGGAATGGAACGTTATTTTGGACTGCAACTCAAGCCGACCAGCCCCGCCGGTCGCTGACGCCGGCCATGGAGGAGAGAATTTTAAGAACTGTGAGAAACGATCCCAAAACCAGTACAAGGCGAGTTGCAGCTCAGTTACCGGTCTCTCACTGGAGCGTATGGAACGTTTTAAACAAAGAGAATATGCATCCGTTTCATACGCTGCAAGTTCAGGAGCTTCTGGAAAGAGATAAACCACTCCGGCTTGAGTTCAGCAGGATTATGACAGCGAAAAGGGATGAGGATGCATTTTTCTCGAAAAGCATCCTTTGGACGGACGAGTGCACCTTTACCCGTGCAGGATACTTCAATACCCACAATGACCACACGTGGGCAATTGAAAACCAAGAGTGGTCAAAGAAACAAGAACACAGTACCGGTTTTCCGTTAATGTATGGGCCGGTATAATTGACCGACAGCTCATCGGGCCGTACATTATCGAAGGTTCGCTAAACAGTGTGAAGTATTTGGAATTTTTAGAGAACGAGCTTCCAATCTTGCTGGAGGATGTCCCACTTGCTGTGAGACGGCGCTTGGTGTTTCAACAGGACGGAGCCCCACCTCATTCCACAAATGCGGTAAGACATTTTCTGAACGCCAACTATCGGGAACCGTGGATTGGACGGAATGGGCCGATTCCCTGGCCCCCAAGGAGTCCGGATTTGACTCCCATGGACTTCTTTTTATGGGGGTGCATGAAGGAAGAGGTGTATTCGGCGACAATCAATACTTGCGAACAGCTAATTGACCGAATTTTTATTGCTGCCCGAAAGATACAAGAGAAAATGAATAATATTAACCTTGTGGAAGAGACCGGAAGGAGGATCATGTACTGCATCCAAGAAAATGGAGGACACATTGAGCAACTATTGAAATAAATTTATGAAAGAAACGAAGATCAGTGTTTTAATTTGAATAATCATTGGAAAATACCTAATTAGTTCAATGAACAAGTTCAATGTACAATGGTATCGAGAAAAAAGGACATTTTCAATTTTCATCATGCGTTCAATTGAACCGTCCGCAGCATTGTTTTTTTTTGTCACACTTTTCATACCGTCACTCCACGTGGCGATCAAGTGTGCTATGCGCGCTGCAAACAGACGTCAACAGCAACGCACGGTGGGTTGAATTCGTGTTTTACGCAACCGTTGATTAACGACCCAACCAGATGTGTTTAGTACAAATTTGCGACAAAACTAAACAAGATAGAAAGTTGGTGTCAAAAAGAGAGTTGTAGAGCGGTTTGAGAGGCATCTTTTGGTTAGACAAAACAACAAACTTTATTACGTATTTTTTGAAATAATAAGGGAAAATCCGCAGAAAAACAAAAGTTTTAGATTCGTTTATCCCTGAAATGTGTCTAAATGCAACTTACAGAAAGTAAAAAGGACGCTTTTAAGTTGAAAATTTACCAAACTATCCGATAAAGGTAACAGTTTTTTGTTTGATGGCATGGTTTTAGAGTTAGAGCCAATTTCTGGCAAGCATAGACCAAAACAGAAAAAGTTTAATAACTTCGTGGTTTTTGAGATTTGATCATATGCGTAGAACATTTTTTTTCTTCAAATATGATCTTCTATCGCCCCTTAAAATATTTGCACTAAGGAACCGAACACCCTGTATACTAGAATATCATAATCAAAGCAGTACTAGAAAAATACAGCAACACCGCTTACAAGTTTGTTGAAACTTTGCCATCACTGTGTATCTGTCAAAAGCGAGTCAACCAGTAGGCTGTTTATAACTGTTTGTGTTGGAGAAATTCAATTGGTTTATATACATAATTGGTAGTTTTAGTGTAATTGTTGGTTTAAGTGCACATAAGTCTGCTCTGATCGCTGTACGATTTTGAATAAAAGTGGTTCAACATGGGCTGGAAGCTACACAAACGACTGACACCGGCTATTCTTCATCGACTTTAGATTACCGCCCGCAATCTTCTCCGAACTGCCTAACTTACTCGTCATCAGTGGTTGCGTGTTTTCTTTACTAATTACTTTGTTCATCCTTAGTGCAAACGAAGCAACACCGAAAGTGTCCGTTTGGTAAGTGCTGCCACTAAATTGTATGATTCAAAATAGTTCTAATCATATAACAACATTTCAGAGAAACCCCTTTGAAACTGTTTTCCATGATGCCATGTTCAGCAGTCGAACAAAACGAGCAAAGGCTGCTCTCTCGACACCAATCGGTAATGGCCCAGTGACCCTCCGGTAGTTCCATGATGCGTGGAGTGACTCCACCGCTGGCCGATAGTAGAACACCATCCTTGCTATACTTGCAGCTGAACCAACAGCAAAAAATGCGACAGCAGCAACATTACCATCACCACCATCAACATTCCTCGGCTTCGCCATCGTTTGCATTGGTTCCGTTGTGGCTTGATTGACTATTGGTTCTGTCATAAGCCAACAACAGCACCAATAAAAATTGTTGGAACGCAGTTTCGACTAATGGCTGACCCAGAATTGATACGTTGCGGATGCTTTGACGCAAATTTGACAGAAAACCTCTGTCTAATTCACGCAAACGTATTCACAACGTATCAATTGTGGGCCAGCCATAGCGTAGGGCGGTAGGACTAACAACAGCACTAACGTGCAAGATAAAATTCAAATTTTTGTTAAAAAAAAACTGCTCGATTATACTGCTCGTTCCTCTCTATAAAATGAAATAGAAAAAGATTTCAACGAGATTATTTTTAATTACCCTCGTCAGCAAATAGAAATGAAAGAATTTTGTAATCAAACTACATAAATGTTATCCACATTACAACGTTATTTAATTACTATAGAGCTTATGAGACCTACAACAATGTTTGATTTCATACATAAAAGCTACTTCTTTTTACATTTACTCACTTCATTCACAGGAAATGCTTCCCACATCCCAGTTATCGCCATCTTATTCGGAAAGGGCTAGATATTGTCCCATCGAATGACACCTCTACTGGTGGACGGCATGGGCTGTGCGGTAGATGATGTGACCGCTGTTGTGATATTCGGAATGGTTGGTGTACTAAGCACGTTCATTGGAGTTTCTCCAATCGTGCCGAATACCACTTTGTGTTTTCCAATTCCAGGATCCGTTTCTCGAGAACTTTCTGATAGTCTGAGGCGGTCTACCACATCGGCATTCTGACGGACAAAATAAAGCTGTCGGCTATGGAGCTTGTAGAAAATTGCCAATGATAACCCAGTTCATGACATCTGCAGTCCAGAGTTGATTCCGGAGTCGAAAGTTTTCTGCGAATGAGCTAAATAAGAAGCGGCATTGGCGGAAGCAGTCGGAAAATAGGAAGCGTGCATTGAATCTGTTGAAAGCGTGATGAATCTTCCGCATCGTTCAGTTTTCATTTCGGTTTTAAAAACTGCGCCAATAAACGTGATCAATCTTGCCAACCAATTTGATCATATCATTTAATCTTTCTTGCGGCTTTCGTGAAAACTTGTAATAATCCGCGAAGTAAACACACCAATACGTCGGCGTCGTTCGTTCACTCATGTTGTCCATATCGAAAGGTCCATGTCGGAAAACGTTCATCATATCTCCCCAATGATACCTGAACAAACTCTGGTATCTGCTACCGTCGTCGTTTGTGGCAGCGCTGTAAAAAAAAGATTAATTAAATTTAAACTCAGGCAATTATGTAGTAACAACAGTAGTAACGTACCCTTGAAGGCTGACAGACAAATAGATTTTTGCAATTATACGCCATAAGGAAAGCAATTGCGAGCAATTTCTTTCAAACATCCCTTCATTTGTTTGTGCTATACGAATGAAAATACAGGCATTAGCATAATGGTGAAGGGGGCAGGGAAGCTTAGTTTTATACTATACCTTTTGTCTTGCAGCACAGAGCCAGTAAGTTGTTGAAGTGACTGCAATCGAGTTGCAAGTATTTATTATCAGTCCATTGATACCATCGCACAGTAGAATTGATATTGACAATAACTCATCCGTTGAATGCCACCAAAGAATATCAGGCTCCTTTTATTTCCTTTTCACTGACTTAATCCGTCCTACTTACGGTTCTGGTTCCTCCGAATTGATAATTCGCTGCAATGTTTTCGCTCTCGTCGAAGCCGTTTGTATCGACTCGCCAACCAATATTTGTAAATAACATCAGCTGACATAATAACATACATGCACAGTAAAACACGTCTACGCAAAATCGAAAATATTCTAGTATATACGGCACTTTGACAGTACTAGAAGCCGGTTCTCTAGTACGATAGTGATCCATATTTTTAAAAATGTTTCTTCGGCACAACAACGTCCTTCCCTTTTGGGTCCATGGTGGAACTCCGGAAGGATTTAGGGTGTATAGGTACTCCACAGGGTATGCATTTACATCGTTCACATCCTCAGTTTGTATTGAATCTGTGCTGTAATAAACTTTAGCAGCTCCCTCCTGCTGACCAATTATAGCTCGGTTGATTTGAAGAATATCCTTATTGGTAGGCGCCAAAATCACACGTTTGGACAAATCCATTGATGTTAAGCGGTGGATATTTGTTTCAAATACTGTTTCAATCAAACTACCTTGTTCAATCATATTTGATGGAATCTGCACCGCATCATGTGGGATCCCTTCAATTTGTGGTACATTCCCGATGCCTATGTCCAAAAGCCATTGATTGAAATCAGCGTCAACTTCATTTCGCATATTGGATACCAAAGATAGCATGTCAAAACAGGACCATAATGGGCTAGACTTGAGACATATTTCAAAAATATCTGCCCGTGCACCATTTGGAACGACCGGAAGAGTCTGTCGCCAATCTCCTCCAATGACTATCACCTGTATGATAAAAAAAGGTTTATGAAAAAGCTTTATTAAATAAATTATAAAAATTATTGTTTCCTTTCCTCCAAATGGAACGCTGCAGGCCATCAGATCACGTAAGACCAAATCGATTCACCGAAGTCCGTGCTTTGAAAGCATTGTTATTTCATCCATTATCATGAGGACTGCCTTTCTAATGTCCTCGGTTTCTTTAGAGTTTTGGGGAATCTTCGACACAGACGTCTCCGTAATAGGCGCTTGTAGTTTGACACCTTGATGAATCGTTTGACCTCCTTTGATGAGGGTTGCTGCTATTCATGTAGTGGCATAGGCAAGTACAGTTTGTCCACGAATTCTTAAGAAGCTGATTAACGTGTTATATAAGTTTGTCTTACCGGAACCTCCCGGTCCGTTTAGGTAGAACAGTTTGTGGCTTCCACCGTCATCTATACTTTTCATTATTTTTCTGAACGCATCTAGCTGATGAACATTCAACGTGGAAATTTTGTGCTCTGCTTCAATGGATTCTTGCTCTGTATTGATATACTCGACGCTTGATATATTAACGGTAGGTTCTGGCAATCCAAAAGAGGAACAACTAAATCCGTGCTGACTTAAGACGTCCTTGAGATCGTTAAGAGCAAGATTTATAGCATTTCGCTCATCGTTCCGCTGGGAAAAATCAAGACACATATGAGCAACGTACTTTTCTCACAAAGCTAATGGATTTGTTGGAGCACAAAATACACAAATAAGCGCAAAAGTTTGTCTCAATTGGGGCGGCATGAGAAAAACTACCGCTTCATCCAAACATTTTTCCCACTCTTCGTCCGACGACAGAAGGTTCAAATGAAATGCTGCTTCCTTGAAAGTGTGATACTTGACTCCATTTATGGTTCGAAGGTACTCAAAACTTGTAGCACCAGGCACGTGAAGAAGCAGTAATCGTAGACAGAAGCGCTTAATATCTTGCAATCCGACGGTATACATCCTTGCCACAATCTCTGTTCCACGTTGTCGTCGAACCCATGTATGTAGCACGCTGGAATACATAATGATGTGGAATCTCCGTGTACAGATACTGATTAGCAGATGGATCTTCTTGATTCAGCTTGAACCAAACTTGAAGTTTTGTGCTTCGAATCGCTGCTTGATCGAGAGCTTCTTGTTCATGCCCCGCCTCAAATATAATTTGCTGTTGTTAGGGCAGATGAACTGTCAGGCGAATAACCGCGTGTGACCGGTCATGCAAATTCCAACAACCGCCACATTGCCTCCGGCGCGCTCACGTACCGCGCATTGATGAAAGTAGCAATTTCGTCGTGTATCATCGTCTGATTATCTCCACCGCCAACAACGATTTGCACAGTCAAATCCTTTATAAACGTATTTATAAATGTACTTTACTGCTTTCAATGATGTACAAATCTCAGTGTTAATGTGGGCATTGTATTTCAACAGAAGATATCTGTTAAACGGTACCACATAACGACGGTCAAGTTCATGATTTCCAACCGTTACACTAACATCTCGCCGGCGGTACAAAGGATAACCGTTGGCATTAGTTACTGTTTCGGGCTGAAGCTGTTTTGGAAATTGCTTCTTACATTCTCCATTCTCCATACATGATGCTGATGGGCAAACGGGACCACATGGACCGTGTAGCATGAACTTCGTAACTGCTACAAAAAAGACGGGGTTCTGTTCACGTTCAGGAATTTCAGCACACACAACTGCATCAATTCGTTCTGAAGTTTTGAACTTATCTTCTTCTTCCAACACTACCAACATGTGAGCGTGAGGAAGCCCAATTGTATACACAAAGGCAATACATTTTCCTAGTACATAGTTCACTGTTACATCCTCTATTAGTGCTCTGAGCTTCAACCGAAATACTCGAGCAACTAAGTCAGGACAATCACACGCATGTTCAAAATTTCTCAAATTAATTTTTATTTCGTCCCAGTTCGGATTCGCAGTGAATGTGATGAAACGGTCAGGTGGGCCATATCTACCAAATATTGACATCGCATCCTGGAGCCGCTCCCTCATATTACGCCTTCAAAGGAAGATGGCAAAATGATTGGAATTCCTGCCTCTAATCCAGCATCCCCAGCAACGTTTACGAAGTAATTTGCAAGTCCTTGGTACAACTCCGCTCGTAGTTTGTTCTGCTTAAAACGTACAAAGTTTAGGTTGTTCGCCTCAACTTGAAGATAGGAATCTACGATCCACTGTTGAGTAAGCTTTCCCGCGCTGATGATAGGATTGAACTCATTACGAATTGCAGTTTGTGCAACCTTAAACTGGAGCATGCTCACATTTGTCCTGCTTTCTTGCAATGCACCTGGTAATTGGTAAAATATCTTTGAGTTTTTAAGTACGAGACAATTGTTTGTGTTGAGCTTACCTGGATACGGCTCACATTGCCAGTTAAGCTGCCAACCTGGTTCGCCGTACGGATACAGGATCACATATGTCATTGGATCAAGGTTTGGACTCAAGATGTTGATGTTGACAAATTGTTGATCCTCGTTGACTGGATTTCTAGGATAAATTCTAATGTCACGTTCGAATGGTGGCTCACCGTCGTTGTCTAGCAATACCATTGCTATTTCATTGGATTTTGGCATGTTATAACGGCGGTGGTCACTTTGACGGTCACGACGCATCACCATGTTAACTACTGGGATGGATTTATTTTCTCGTTCTGCTGTTGCTCGTTCTCGTTCTTCAATTTCGCGAATCATTTGGTATGAAGCAGCAAGTCGATTATTTTCACGAAGGAAACGATCTATAGCATCCATCACTTGAGGACAACAATATCCTTCATTTTCAGTTTCTTCAATCCTTGCTCAACAGCCTGAGTGCTATCTACAACATACAGCTGTGCAAATTTTCATGGTAGTCCCTCAGGTGGATTAAGATGTGTAGTTCGGTGATGCACCGTTCCATGAATTCTGAAAACATATGGCTCACTTCCGGGAGGTTCGGCTATCTGAGCACCCATGGAAGCAAATGACATGGCGGAGTTATACGACCGGATATGCCTTCTGAATTCCTTGTGATGCGCATTTGATGGATCAGTCAAAAGTGAGACCAAAAACGCGGGATATTGTAGAACACTGCCATCAATATCCACAGGTTTTGGTAGCTGTACTTTTCCTTTGTGGCAGCAGGATTTGAACTTTTTGTCAGCAGGCAGCTCTTTTTCGAAGTTCTTTGAGCCACAGAACTGACATATGCAGATCATTGGGCCACAATCATGCCGATGTACCATAACTTCATCAGAACAATTGGCTTCCACTTGCACTAATGATCACCGTTGATCCATTTGCCTTTGGCGATGATTTTATAACTGCTCCGTTGTCTCCTTCGAACGACGCATAGAATGAGCCACTACATCTTTTTTTCGCACTATCTGTGCTTGTTCTGGAGTTTTTCGCAAACGTTGAGCTATTTTTGACGCCCGATAGGATTGCCGAATTTTTTCCTGGTCTTGGCGTGCACGGAACCTTTGTTGCCGCTCCCTATTCAAGCGTTGTTTTCTTGAATATGAAGACTCCATGGTTGATTGTCAAATTTTCTGAGAGTCATAGAAAGCATTCAATGATAGATTTAAAATGCAAATAATTATGTCGATCGTTATATTATTGTGTTTGCATACAATTCAATGTTCCACTATTTCTTAAGTCAATCACTATTCTGAGTTTTTTGTTCCCACGCAAGATAAGTCACACACATCTTTGCAACACTTTACCTTTACACCACTTGTATCTTTACACAGACAGCTTCGTTAGATAGGTAAAATTTCCTTATGGCTTTCCTCCCAACACCATGGTTAATATCCAAAACTGCAAAACACTGATTTTCACTTGCACTGTTACTTTCTTCTGCTTGATTACTATCAGACTTTCAACATTTGCCAGTTGATATCGAACTGATCAACAGGACCGCTTAAAGTGCGGCCTTATATACTGCATATTCGGAGATTCTAGAATGTTATCGAATTTTCGACTTCAAACGATGTCTTTCTTCCAGAACATTCTTTTTCCTTCCACAATTTTGTTTTTCTTCCAGAAATTCTTTTCTTTCAAACCATTCTTTTTCCAGAACATTCTTTTCCCTTCCAGAACATTTTTTTATCTGCCAGAACATTTATTTTTCCAGAACATTCTTCTTCCTTCCAAAACATTTTTTTTTTCCCGAACATTCTTTTTCCTTCCAGAACATTCCTTTTTCCAGAACATTCTTCTTGCTTCCAGAACATTCTTCCTCCTTCCAGAACATTCTTTTCCCTTCCAGATCATTCTTTTTTTCCAGAACATCCTCTTTTCCTAACGCGACGTTCTTCTTCTTCTTCTTCTTCTCTTGTTCTCTTTGTTTTTCGTCTTCTTCTTCTTCTTCTTCTTCTTCTTCTTCTTCTTCAATACAGTCTTATATAAGTGCCCACCTTTTATATACACCTTGGTGTTGCCATCTTTCCACTCTTGTTTAGCAACCTTGAGCGTTACGGATAGACAATCAAGGAAACTATATATATTATTTAGTGCTCTGTCAGAATGGCTTAAGGGCTTATGCTGAATCATTCTTGATGACAATCATTACCGCAACATTTAGAATTTATATAACTCAAAGTCGATACTAGATATTGAAAATTTAATCACATATGTTTGTATGCTTACTTGCTGTGAGCAATCTGATAGAGCTCGATTCGATGTTCATGATCAAGATTCACAATCAAAAATACATGGAGCAGCGATTCACCTTAAGTGCAATGATCTTTTTCCCCCGAGAACATTAATCCCTCGTATACAGATCTGTTTGCTTTTTTCAGAGCACAAAATGTGAAGTAAAGATTTTTACCAAGGTTTTTGCTGTTAAATACAGATATAAAAGATTTTTTCGGCAAAAATTAAAGATGGGAACGAAAAATAATGTGGCAGCCCTGGTTGTACCCACCGTGTCTTTAAGCACGGAGTCAAAGAGGCGAATATAATGCACGCGCTAGCGTGGTGCAAAGTAGCTCGGCGTGCAGTGTAGTGTTTAGACCCGGCGCGTCCTTCTCTTTTCAGAGAACGAGTAATTGCGCTATAACCATAAGCCATAACAGGCTAGAACAAGAGTTAGTGCTTAGGTTCCAACCAACAGACAAGACGCAAGAAAAGGCACTACACCCTCGGATTGGCTGAGCCTGGTAACAAGTAGGAAACGCTCATGTTCCAGCCCAGACAAGCGGACAACAAAGGAGTGTATTAACTTTCTTAGCTTCGTCACTTCCAACGACCTATAAACATATACATATGCTTTCTCGCCAAAGAAAGCCTCCCGCAGAATCCCATACAATTTCCAATTCCAGATATCTATGAAGGTAGCATGAGTTCTCTGCATCTTCTTAAGTAGACATCTTATCAACACTTCCCTCCCATCCCTGCTCTGTTCATTCAGACGACCAGTAGAAGCAACCCTTCGCTTCTGGCCAACGTGGTGACCAGTCAAGCGAAGCCTGCCGATTAGTGCGCTAAGCGGTACCACTGTTGACATCCGAGCAGCCTGCTAGGACTCCAGAGTGTGAGTTAGTGTGTCGACCAACCGTCGGTCATCCAAAAAGTGAAATCGTGAGTGGTAATACGAAACCGTTGCGATTGTTCCGTGGAACCAAAAAAAACAACGCGAAATTGTGAGTGTTATAAAAAGCGTTCGCGTGGCTTCAACAACGTGAAGTTGTGTACAAAGTGTGCACAAGCGTTAGCGTGTCTTTAACAACGCTACTCGCGTACCGTAAAGTTGTTTTGTACACATGTAACAAGGCAAAATGGGACTCGATCACACACCAAAGAAAATGGAAGAAGACACGATCGACGTGAAATTCCTGAGCCACCAGCGTGGCCAAGTCAAACGTAGGGTCACGCTCATCAGCCGCTGCCTGGAGGACGCCGAAGACGATCCTTCGAAGGTGACTCCAACGCTGCTGAAGGTCTTCGCGAAGAAGCTCGATGTGCACTACCAGCAACAATCAATATGCAACTAGCGATTTGAAATTGGTTCACTGTTGTAGAACCCCTTGGTCCGAATTACACCTTGAAGCCAGCACCTTGTTATACATATTTGCGCCTTTGTTTTGATTTGCTGTGTTATTTTGACAGAGTATTTGAGAGTGTGTTCATGTGAGTTCATTATAAGGGGTGCATTATTGAGCTTGGGACCGAGCTTGGGACGATGTTCTAGTACTGACTGAGCCAAGAAAAAAATCGTTTTTGTATGGGACCTACTAAAAAAATTAAGCTCATACAAAAAAAAAACATTGCCAAGCGTGGGATTTGAACACCAGTCCTTGGCGTGATAGGTTTATAGCTTCTTTGCTAAGCCAATTCAGATCGTTGAAAAGTAGACTCTGAGAATCTATGATATGCTTTCCGTTGGCAGTGAAACCACAATCTTGTTTAACCAATTCATCGTTATGAGAAAAAAGAACACGTTTTGCAAAACATGGTTGTTGTGATGTAATTTCAACAATATAGAACTGCCCATAAAATCTTGTCTTGTTTATGTATTATAAATGTATGGAATCATGTTTTTAAGAACAATAATAATGTATTAATCACTTGCAGCAGTGAAAAAAGTATTATTAACTCGACCATTTTTCAGAGTGATATAAAGAATGCGAGAGCTACTAACCGCTCCAAACTTGACAAGTTTTGCAAAACGTTTATTATACATTTATAATACACACAATTATAAATCATTCTAAAAAGATGTTTTGTGTGTTACTTGGGAGGAATACACCGCAGTGCATCGAGTCCTGGAAGTTACTCCGTCGCCGAAGCTGGAGGAGCAGGATGAAATGCTGATGACTTTCGACAAGCTTCATACCGAGGCGCTTGATAGAATCGAGCGGCTCTCCGCAATCTTGGCGCAAACCGTTGCTCCAGCAAATGGCTCCGTCAAACCCAAAGTAATCATCCAACAACAGCCTCTGCGACCACCCATTCCCAGCTTCGATGGGAAGGTGGAGAATTGGCCGAAGTTCCGGACGATGTTCAAGAACATCGTCGTTCACAGCAATGAATCCGAAGCCATGAAGCTGCTCCATCTGGATAAGACCCTCGTCGGTGATGCCTCCGGACAGCGAAGATGATCCAGGACAACAACTTCTATCAGTCCTGGAAACAGCTGAAGGACCAGTTTGAGGACTCCCGCGTCATCGTCGACACCCATCTGACTGGTTTGCTGGAATTGAAACCCATCACGAAGAGAAACCATAAGGAACTACTGGAGCTGGTGAAGACGGTCCACCGGCACGTAGGAGGCCTGGAGTACCAGGTCATCCAAGTTGACGCGATGTCTGGTTTACTGTTGACAAAGATTGTCACGGCACGGCTGGATGATCAGAGTCTTCAGCTGTGGGAGAGGGCATAGGAAAACGGTAAGCTGCCGGACTTCCACCAGACAATGAAGTTCCTTCAGAGCGAGTGTCGGGTTTTGGAAAGATTCCAGAATCGATCCCAGGCAGCTACCGTGAAGGAAGGACACCCGTTGAGCGTGAATCCGCCAAGCCAAAAGGCACACGCTGCGACCCCTACAATGAAATCCCGGCCCTGACTCGTGTGCAACAATGAGCATTTCCTCTTCGAATGCCGTTCGTTCAACAAGTGGGCACCAGCGCAACGTATAGTAAAGGTAAAGGAGTTAAACCTGTGCTACAACTGCCTTCGATGCGGCCATCGATCTAACGAGTACCCGTCGAATAAGACCTGTATGAAGTGTCAGCGGAAGCACCATACCCTTCTGCATGAGGAACCCGAGCAAGCACCCGAGAAGTCCGCCCCACCGGTGCAGAAAGTGAGCACGACTCCAGCAGTACAACCAGTATTGCAAGCGCAAACATCTGTTCTCTCGTTGTCAAATACCGTCGTTCCAAAATACAACCGAAAACAGCAATGCTCATGACAGCTGTCGTGAACCTGAGAGACCTCTGTGGCAGGAAGATACCCTGTCGTGTGCTGCTAGATTCTGGTTCTCAGGTGAGCTTCATTTCGAAGGCCATCGCTGACCGCCTGTCCCCCCAGAAAATTCCAACGCTTGTGCCCATCACCGGAGTTGGCGCAGTCAAGACCTGTGCCCACGAAAAGATCTTTATTGCAGTTGAATCCAGATGTTCCGACTTCTCAACGATCGTTAAATGCCTGGTGATTCCTAAGGTGACAGGAGTCATCCCAACGACCCAGCTGAACGTGTCGAAATGGCTACTACCAACCGGCATATTCCTAGCTGACCCCGAGTTCCATACACCTGGTCAAATCGACAGGCTGCTTGGCGTATCGCATTTCCTACGTCTGCTCAAATCAGGAAGGATGCAACTACGAGCGGATTTGCCTGAGCTGCAAAAGACGCACTTCGGTTGGGTCATTGCAAGAGACGTCGAGGAACAGCAAAACGACCGGCGGTGCTGCATAGCCACCACCGCCACACTTTTCGAGACCATGAAGAGGTTTTGGCAGGTTGAAGACATCGAAGACGCCGACGAACCCACGGAGCATGAAATATGTGAGAAGATCTTCCTAGCCACTCACTACCGGGACGAGGACAGAAGATACGTTGTCTCGCTGCCCTCTTGTAAGTTCCACCTCAGCTGAGGGACAACCGAGAGCTGGCCATGCGGCGCTTCCTCTCACTCGAACGACGAATGAAGAAGGACCCTTCCCTGAAGCTCCAGTACACCCAGTTTATCGACGACTACGAAGCCCTCGGACACTGCCGTGAGATCAGGGAGGAATTCGACGAACCGAACAAGGCCCGTTATTACATACCCCAACATGCGGTCCTGCGGCTGTCCAGCTCCAGCACAAAGCTTCACGTGGTTTTCAATGCATCAGCGAAGGCCTCAGCATCCGACGTAGCTCTCAACCAAGCCCTTCTGGTAGGAGCAACCGTGCAAAATGACACCTTTGTCATCCTCGTCCACTGCCGGAAGCCTTCCGTCGTATTCACGGCTGATATATCCAAGATGTATCGGCAGATCAAGGTGTGAGCTGGTATAACCTTGATCTGCCGATACATCTTGGATATATCAGCCGTGAATACGACGGAAGGCTTCCGGCATCTTTTGACGAGCTGCTTCCAACGGATCTTTTGACGAGCAGATCTAACATTGCCAGTCCGGGTTCTGGAATTGACAACCGTGACGTATGGAACAGTCTGCGCTCCATTCCTTGCCATCAGGTGCTTACTACAGATAAGCATCGATGAGGCTGCCTCCTTCCCAATGGCGGCCTAAGATCATCCGAGAAGACTGTTACGTCGACGATATTCTGTCTGGAGCCAACACCGTACCAGAGGCTATCGAATGTCAGACCCAGCTCATGGGCATACTGAATTCCACTGGGTTCCCGGTCCACAAGTGGAGCTCTAACACCCCGGGGCTGCTACAACGCATCCCTGACGCTGATCGTGAGAAGCTGGTGAATCAAAGTGGCGGCTGCGAAGGAGTTATGAAAACTCTGGGACTGACCTGGAGTCCCCGACGAGATGAATTTGCATTCGTCGCCAATCATTTCACTGACCAGTTTAAATTACCAACCAAACGATCCGTCCTGTCCAAGATAAGTAAGCTGTTCGACCCGGTCGGTCTGATATCACCAGTCATCATCATCGCCAAGCTCATAATGCAAAAAATTTGGTTGGCGGGACTACCATGGGACAATCACTTAGAAGGAAACTTGTTGCAGGAGTGGCTGCAATTTCGGACGTCCCTGCAAAACGTAAACAGCATCAGGATCGTTCGGTGCGTTTTGAGGTTAAACCACATCACTGTCGAGATGCATAGGTTTTCGGATGCATCCAAACTGGCCTCCGGAGCAACGGTGTATCTCCACTGCATCTTCCCCGATGGAACTGCGAGTCTTCGTTTGCTCTGCAGCAAATCGAAGGTGGCAGCAGCGAACCAAGAATCAACGTACACATCCCAACATCTGTCCTGGAATAATTGTGCTAGTGGAGATCTGCCCTCCCAGAGTTCGAAGATGGGCAGAATCGTCAACTTGTACCCTGGAGCGGACATCCTAGTGCGAGCCATGGATGGGCAAATCGGTGGAACGATCTATCGACCAGCGGTTTCTTGAATTTATATTCTGCCGATCGAAGACAACTACAAACAGGATTGCAAAGCTTCATAGGAATCATTCCAGCCCGGGGGTGTGTGTCCGCTACCGGCATGGTAGCTCCAGAAGATAAACACGCGGCCCAAGGCACGCAAAACACAACACACCACGTGAACATTCTATGAGCAGTTGCGCTGTCGTAATCGGCCCGACCTACCCAGGAGAGAGACAGAATGTAAACATCATCTAGCCGAGAAAACGAGAGAGCGCGCGCTGCCGACGCTGCTGCTACCGACGAGCCCGATGACACCATCACCATCATCATCATCATCATCATCATCATCATCATTGCGTACAAGGGTATGGCGACAGCGCGCGATGCAGTGGCTCCAGATTCTTCGAGAATGTTCTTTTCCTTGTCGTGCAACATTGTTTGTTAGCTTTATAAGGCAGTAGGTTAGTGAAGCAAAGGATCAGCATGTTTTGACTCTGCTAACGGTCAAGTAAAATAAGTAGTCTAAGCTGACTAAAGTAATAAAGGCTTGTAAAAGCAACATCCGTTTTCTTTCTTTGCGAGGAAAAAACCTTCCCCATTGAGGCAATCAAGCGCCTCAACAACCACAGCAACAACAGCCTCCGCAACAACCACAGCAGGATAGAAAGAAAAGTAGGAATCACAACAACCAGGGAACTGGGTACGGGTTTCGATTACGACAATGGGAACACGTCACCACTCTACTGCAATTGGGACAAGGTAAGTGCACTGCTTCAATTTTTGACCTCATACTTCAAATTCCTCTTCGATCTTCCACAGGAGAAACTCGAACATCTTTTGCCACTGCAGCACTACATCCTGGAGCAGGCGAAACTGTCCGTTTGTTACGGGTTTTGTGAGTTCCTTGATTCGGACTCGTTCCACTCGGATAGCCAGTCGGAGCACTAGTTCTCCGGCCACGAACCGGACAACGAAGATTCGGACCATTCGGATGGGCACGGCGATGACTCTGCTGAAAGAGTGTGATATCGACAAGTTTGCGCAAGATAATCTGAATCTTCACTCAAAGGGTATCTTCCGGAAGAAGTCATCCATCCAGAACATCCTGAGTTGGACGTCAAATGCCATTGGTAGGCCAATACTTTCGCTGGCGAGAGACAAGGCCGGGAAGAAGATGGCCACAGAGTTGTTCTAGCTGGTTCAGATCTACATGGGTGATCGGAAGGCTCGGGTCGGGATGAGTTTGAATTCGGTGGCGATCGACGCTGTTGAGGGACGAGCTGTACATCCAGATGTGTCGGCAAACGACTGAAACTCCCAGCCGGGACTCACTGATTCGTGGTTGAGAATTGATGGCTATCTGTCTGTCTTTTGTTCCGCCCTCACCAACGTTCCATCCAGCACTGCTCGGTTACATCAACAGGCACAGTGATCCAACGTTTGCGACCAGCTTTCCGGATTTTGGTAAGTGGCCGATCCATGAGCAGATTTTGCACTACGCAGCGATCGCTTGCCGGAGGTTGGATAAGATTGGCAGTTCCGGGCGGAAGCAAGCGAAAAAGCCAACTGATGATATTTACCAGGCGCGGGAGCAAATCTTCCGTTGAAGTAAAATCTCACATTTTTATAAATGCATTCATGTCTTCTTTATTATAAGTATTGTTATTTTTCTCTATTATAATAAAAGCTACATTTTGTTTTAATTTCCGCTGTAACTATTTTTTCTTTCATTGAATAATATCCGATAATTTACTTTACATTCTAATTTTTACATTGCTCCCTTTACGTCGCGACTATGTAGTACGTCGCGACGATTCACGTTGTCTCGATGAGCTACGTTGTCTCGTTTACATCGACCAAATTAAATCGATACGTAGTGCATCATTTTATGGTGTACATCGAAACAACATAATATTACACAACCGATGGAATGACCTATATGCAGCTGATTCTGTGTAATATTCAACAACTTTATTTGCTGTGTACATAACATTTTTTTGCTGTGTACATTTTATCATCTCATCTAAAATTTTAACATCTGGGAAAGAAAGTTGGCATGTCTTTGGAAGAACTGGGGGCTGGGTTTTGAGATGATCGATTGTTAAACATATCTTTCGTGTGCCGAAGCTGTAATGTCTTCGACTTTTGCACATTTGACAGTTTTGTATACACATAGGCCTAGTAGAAACCGTATGCAATTGGAGGTAAATAAAACTAGCCTCTTGGGTAAAAGTGTCCAAAATAACTAATAATATAGAGGTATAGAGTATCATATGTCATACATATTATTTCCAGTGAAAGCAAGATGTATGAAGACAGGCTATATCAAATAATTAAGGTTGTAACGTGAAATGTTTAGTGTATGGGAATTAGATTTGGAACGAAACCAATTTCGGCCACTGTTTGAACAATCCAGCGTTCTCGATTGCACATTGCTTTGTAGTCCTACGTCACCTTTGCGTACAACCCCATTGGTCTGGACCTTGTAGTTTTTTTTCTATTTTCCGAACCCGGTGAATCTCATCACGGCAGCTAGTTCCGAAATGCCTGCTTCGCTTTCACCCGCTTCAATCTTTCGTATGCGTTCTTTGTTTTTCTCACCTTTGTATTCTAGGTATCACATTCGGCAGAGGTTCGATTTCCTGTTCCTACTATTTCCTTCTTCAGTTTGAAGTGTCAAATTCAGTACGGTACACTTTGTTGAGATGATTCAATCATCTGCAGTGAATTGATCACGCCCGGCTGCAAGTTGATGTGCTTCTTGTCGACAAATGGTTTGGCGGTGATCCCTTAGCCAAACTGTCTCTACCATATGCGACTGGATGATATTAGCCCACATACTCCAATGAATATCAGATACGTCTTTATATCGCCAGAAATATTCTTCTTTCAATTTGTTTTAACGTTTTTTGGCTTCACGGGTTGAATGTGCACCGGCTCTATCCTTTTGTGCTGGTTGAATTAGTTTGGTTTCTGCCTGCATCCACATTTGGAGTGATTGTACGGACAATGAATACGCATGGATAATCGGATTCAGTTGTTTGTCATTCCATTTACTGAGAGCTTCAACCGTCTTAGATTTGGTCAGGTTGTATACCTTTTTAGAATCGGTATCCTGCACAAGAACGTAATCTTCCATATCCGCTATATCTGGCATTTCCTTTGAGGACCATTCGACATCATATTCTAATTTTATTGATCCAGCCATTTTACGGCTATTTGTAAACACGAGTGCTCGGTAACAAAACTTTCCTGCTGCTTCCCACATAAGTTCGAAAATTTTGTCCACGGTATCCCCGGCAAACTGAAGTGTTTCTCCTACTTCATTGGACCTTTGTCCTTTAAAATCTTTGAGCATGACGGTTGCCTTGAACTTTATCAAAGATTCCTGTTCAGGTTGTTCGCTCCACTCGTCTTTGGAATTTAAAGGATCACCGTTATCGGCATCGTTTTCACTGTCGTTGGTCTCCATATCCAGGTACTCATTTTCTTGATAGGACAAATTTTGAACTTCGTCGTCCATCTCATCCATCTTCCAAACTATATGAACAATAATTATTTATCAAACGTCCCAATACACAGCAAAAAAAAAATGGAATACAGGTCAACGTAATTGATGCGAACGTTTTAAAAACTGATGTAAACAAGGAAATGCGATGCACAATAACATCCAATTGATTTGATATTCCATCGGTCATCAAATTACATCAGAACATAATTAAAAGTTGCATGAATGTAATAATCACATATCAAAAACATGAATACTACACAAATACCAATGCATATGAAGGACTCCGCAAAAAATGTTAAATATTACACGATTTCGATGCTTTATCGCATCGAGTTGTTACGTAAAATTAAATCTCGCAACACTGTCAAATTTGTTCTTAATATTTTTCATCTGCGGCAACATTGTTTTCTTGTCAAAACAAAGTCAATCGTCTCGGTCATGATACCGTTGTATCCAAAAGCTTAACTAGTTGAAACTATAGACACTCAAGTAATAGGCCGGACTTAGGCCGCCATGTTGTATCCAAAACGAACATTTCCCATACGATTTGACAGTTGTTTTGGATACATCCATTGTGCCAGAATCACGTTGTCCGGTCTATTACTTGAGTGTCTATAGTTGAAACGTGCGAATTTTTTCATCACCGCCTTCATGTGATGACGGAATGGCGGAAACTGCAAACACTCTGCCAGCCAACCCTCTGAGAAGAACAGATATTCGTCTGCAATCGGTACGTATAGGATCCGCAGAAGTATCTGGCGATTTTCCTCATCAACCATTTTCATTCAAACCAGATCTCGAAGGTAGCCACATTTCGTCGAGTGATGAATCGCCAGTCAACTGAACCGATGCCCTCTACCGAAAAACCGATGTTATGCTCGGAAGTGGATGCAATCGTACACTGCAGATTATATTCAAACAAGGTGCTGGTGAAACGAGAAAAAACTCCGGATGTGTATGATTCGGATGCGAGTGACAAGACGGAAGACTCCAACATGTCCAACAATGCGGAATATAGACAAATAATTGCGATAATTCAGCTCTTTTTTTATTAAATAATATCTGAAAATTAAAATTATTTTAACATTGCTCTCTTTACGTCGCGACTACACAGTACGACGCAACGATTCACGTTGTCTCAATGGGTTACGTTGTCTCGTTTACATCGACCAAATTACATCGATAAGCAGTGCATCATTTTATTGTCGAGGCAACCTAACATTACACAACCGATGGAATGACCTATGTGCATCTGATTCTGTGTAATATTCAACAACTTTTTTTGCAACAAATTGCATAGAAAATTAAAAAGTAAAAAGTAACCTTCGTTATCGACGTGCACACTTTTTCTTTTTATTGCATCGTTGTCTTCTTCACCCTGCGGCTGACAGCTCCCTTCGTTTGGAAACAAAGTCTATTATTGCCGATAGACGTCTAGGTAGAAATAGTGCTAATTGAACGATAGACCAGCATTGGGAAGTAAATATGTAAGAAAATTCTATTGTTAACTCTTTAGATAGCATTTGGTGGCCCTAAAAAGGACCGTTTGGTTTTAATATTGATTCGGCCCTAGTTGTCTTTTTTACGATGGTTGAACCACATACTTTGCAGCCATATTTATGCTGCGACATTTTAGTTGGATATCTCAAAATTATTTGATTCCTATCGAATGATTGAAATTTCAAACAGCACAAGGGATATATTCAACCAAACAAACTCTTTAATAAGCAAACTGATTTTGTCGTATATATGACGGATATAGTTGACGGGGGAGAAACATTGTTCACGGTTAAACTTGGGGTTTCTTCTTGGTATTCTTGGTTCAGCTCCTTGTCGGTGCGGGTGGCCACCTGCAGGTGACGTGGGATGATTCTTGTCCCGTTGTTGTCACGGGCGGCTTTTCCCATCAACTCGTAGACTCAAGCAGCCTTCTTTCTCGCAGCAATGTTGACGGGAGCATCGGCCCAAACAGCCAACTGCACCAACTTCTCTGGATAACGAATGCTCAACAGTGCGTCCTCCAGTGTGGTACAGCACATTTTGCTCTGCACATCACTACGCTACCGTAAGACTGAATCAAATTTTCATTCAACGAAGTCTATGTGATACTAAGTGCATCAAAGGGGATGAACTTCAGTTATTGCGTCACACTAATTAGTTTTAATTAGTGCACGCTAGAGGATGATTTTCTTAACAGAAATGTTCCTAATTTGCTAGCCACTGCCAGCAACTAATCCGCTATGCACAACTAGGAACTACAACGAGCTCAACCACATAGTCGGTCTCTGACGTGTCGCAATTCGGCTCGAATTATCCATTCTAAAATTTCGATCGATAGTTGTTCAACGGTCTTTGTGATCCTGGACGCGGCGTTTAGTGAATGCTATTTTCAGCCGTGATGCGGTAATTGAACTACAAACCGACAAAAGAAAAATTCAACCAAACATTCTTTTTAGTTAATTAACTGATTTGGTCGTCATGAAGAGGACGGATTGAATTGACGAGAGATAAATAGTTTGCGATTCCCCTAGGGTTGTTTGTCTCGTCACGAGCGGCTTTTTCCCGCCAACTCGTAGGCTTCAGCAGCCATGGCTCTCTCAGCGAGATTGACAGGAGCATCGACACCAACAGCCAACTGTACCAAGGCCTCCATGCGCTCCCGCTTCACTTTACTTAACTTTTGAGAACAATTCTATGCTATCTCTTTTTCTCTCACGGATATGTTACTCAATTTTCGTAAAAAGTGGATCTTATCTAAAATTGAGTTGACCCACTTTTTAACGAAGATTGAGTAACATATCCGTGAGAGAAAAAGAGATAGCATACAATTGTACTCAAAAATTGAGTAAAGTGAAGCGGGAGTGTTGGCAACGACTGCCTTGGTAAACTGATTTGGTCGTCCTAAAAAGGACGGATTTAGCTGACGGTGGAGAAATTGTTTGCGATCCTACTTGGGCTTTCTTTCTTCGTTCAGCTCCTCGTCGTTGTGGTTGGCCATTTGTTGGTGGCCAGGTTGACGGTGAGGTTGACGGGAGCATCGGCACCAACAGCAAAATGCACCAGCGCTTCTCAGAACAACGACTGCTCGCCAGTGCACCCTTCAATGTGCTTGCAGTCACCGACTGCGCTTCTAGCTACTGCACAGCTCCACGACTGCCGAAATACTAAATCAAAATGTGAAGGTGTACCTCTTTTATAACCTTCGTGGCTGGTGAGGAGACGTTTGTTACTTAAATATGAAGTCTGCGCTAGGAAAGAACTTTGCGTTTGGTAAATTTACTCTGAAAAATCGGCATTGTAAGACATCACCTTGTATGTACGGTAATTTGAATTGTAGAATGTTAAAAAACAATAGATTTAAATATTGGAATCGAAGCGTAGAAAATGTTCCGATCGATTGAGGCAAACATTTTGGAAATCAATCGAGGAATGACTTAGTTATTAACGTTCAAAACCTAAGCATATTTCGTGACGCTCCAAATGTTTGTACTAGCAACGTGTACCCCTGTATTAAAAACAAAGACGTAGTCCTGCGTCAAAAAATCTTCTTTTTTAGAAAACAAAGTTTGCTTCATCTATATTATTGACGAAACACATCAGAAGTATGTGTCAGCGCAAATCAATTGTGAGCTACATTTTTGTTTTTTTGCATCAGAAAAATGTGCAACCATAAGGGCTGAGTCGACAACCGTGATGGAGCGTGCGTCCCCACAACATAGCTCTGGTCCTCACAAGTTCCTACCTCATGCTTCCACGGCTCAAGAGATGCCAAAGACCGCCAGCTAAGGGTTGCGTACTTAGCAGGTAGTGCAGCCTGGGCACTGTTGTCCTTCTGACTTCAGCTAGATTGAGGAGGTGTGTGCTGAGCGTCTGTCCACCAGCGGCTGAGTAAGAAACGCTGTATCTCGTCAGCTCTACCTTATGAGGCAGTCCCAACATCGCATTGTAGGCAGCGCGACCCCGGTAAGCTAGCAGTCTGAAATCTTACCCTACCACGAAGAATGTACATAAATGTTCTTTATACGGAATATAATTTTGTATCATCCATGGAATTACCGAGTATTGTATGAACATTTAAATTTTTTTCCCATCATGGCAACGATAATGCAAGTCCATCTACAATTGCAGCAGGACTACAATCAAAAGACATGTAGACAGTACACATGTTATTCTCATTGTATATTATAAAGGGTGTATTCGATAAAAATGATCAAAATTAAACTGATTATCGGATTTTCTTGAAATTTTCAGGGAATGAAGAACTACTAATTTTGATTAACAACATTTGTTTTATTCAATTTCGTCTCCCATCCCGAATGCCCGCACCTTCCTTTTCACTCCACCCATCAAATTTTGTACAACCGATTTTCCCAGTGTTTTTGTTGTTTTTACCCAAATTTTCTTCAATTCTAGCTCTGTTTTTATAGTTTTGGGATGTTTGCGAAGTTCTGTTTTCATAATTGCCCAGCATTTTTCAATTGGACGAAGTTCCGGTGAATTTGGTGGGTTCATATCCTTTGGCACAAAATTGACTCCGTTTGCTCGGTACCACTCCAATACGTTTCGGTCGTAGTGGCAGGATGCTAGATCAGGCCAAAACAGAGTTGATCCTTTGTGCTTCTTAATGAATGGCAAGAGACGCTTCTTAAGGCACTCTTCCGTGTATATCGCACCGTTTATTGATCCGGAAGTGATGACGGGAGCACTTATTTTACCACATCCGCAAATCGCCTGCCAGATTAGAAACTTCTTTGCAAATTTTGATAGTTTCTTCTTTCGAACATCCTCCGGAACATCTAACTTCGACTTGGCAACGAAATATTCTTGCCCAGGAAGTTGACGGAAGTCAGCCTTGACGTATGTTTCGTCATCCATCACGATGCAACCGGATTTGGTGAGCAGCTTCGTGTAAAGTTTCCGGGCGCGGGTTTTCGCAGTGATGTTTTGTTTTTATTCCGGTTTGGGGCTTTTTGCACTTTGTAAACATGTAACCTAGCACGCTTCATGGTTTTCTGCACAAAACCGACTGACACCTTAGACTTTTTAGCGACATCTCGAATTGACATGTTTGGACGGTTCTTGAATTGTTGTACGACTTTCCTGGCCATTTTACTGTCCATTGGACCACTTTTACGACCACTCCCTTCCTTCCTTTGGACACTCAGATGCTCCTTGAAGGTTCTTATTAGACGAAACACAGTTGTATTTGCAATTCCAAGCCTTTTAGCAATCCACCGGTGGGACGACCCTGGATTTTGATTGTGAGTGCACAAAATTTTCTCACGGACCATTTCTTGTTTCGACGACATGACTGGAACTACTTAATGTACAACTATGAAACTTGGCAGATGTAAATAATACACTATGGATAAGATCTACTCAAATTTCTAGGTTTTTTACTCATACGATTCAAAAGTTACAGAAGATTTTCTGTGTGCCATTTTTATCGAATACACCCTTTAACATCGCTTCACAATATTTTTTTATGCTTTTTTCAGCTTCGCATTTATCCATCGTCGTAAGTTTTAGTCCACCTATATATTGAGCGAGATAAGGCGCTACAACCTTGGCAATTATTGCCAGGCTTTTAGTTCAAATGCCAAAAGTTCACCCACAGGAAAAAGGAGCATAAACTAATCTTTCTAGCATCTACGCTCCCAACGATAAAGTACAAGTTATCACACTGTTTTACTCTACATGGAAGCGTTTGGTACGGGAGGTCCACGCTTTCTGCCTTCCCTTGATTCAAAGTAGTAGAGCGATTTTAGATCTTTCTGGAATCGCTCTATTTCTTGGAATCCTCTCTGCCGCACATACTACTAGTTGGCCTGGCGGATGACAAGAATAATGATGTATTCAAGAAACCATCATTTTCCAGGATGCCTTCAAGAATTGGCTGCGTTAGTGTGAGATTAGATTAGATTAGATCAGGATTTTGCAACCATAAGTCTCACACATACCTTGTATGTGACAAACCTGTTGCAAAAATCCATGCAGGCTCACACATGAGTGGAAGGGGAATTTTACTTTGAGTGTAGACAACCCAAAGAGAGGCTGAAGACGCCTGATTTGTTTTAACCACCCTTTGCAAACGATTCCACTAGATGGGTGAAAATACAGGATCCACTAACAGACGAATGGGAACAAAAACAAAAATGTGCTACTTGCCCTTACGCTGCTGTTGTTTTTTTTTAATTAGTGCGCTTATTTGTTAGGCTCAGGCGTGTGTAAGGTGATGTTGCGTTGAATATTGTGTTTTCCGATGTGGCTCTGTCTACTGTTGCTTATAGACAAAGCACCGGTTGGTGACCGGCTCTGATTGGGGCGATGACCGTAACTGGACAGACCATCCGTCGGACTCGGCCGGAAATGTCTGCTTTCCTTAAGGAACGCTTGGCAGGGCTTCGGCGGTTAAAAATATTCCATTATTTTTCCAATTGATGCAGGTTGAAAAAATAAATAAACGTAGTGCGGAATACGAAAACAAACTCGACCGAAGCACTTCAGCGTTCGATGCAGAATCAGACCTCAACCTCATACCCACACGCAATAAAATCGCAGTAGTTTTCCCTGACTATAGATGTGATTGATTATACCATGCCTGTGATTAGATCAACCATGGTGCGGTTGATATCAATGAGGTCTGTCAAATATACCACAAATGTTGAAGGTTGTTTTATAAACGTAGTAAATTTGACTGAAATTGCATGGTAGTTTTGAAAATAGGCATAATCAATACCATTTTAGTTTTTACTTCTGTTTATTTCTGTGCGGTTAATGCCAATCCAGATAAAAATGGGAAATTATGAAGAGGAAACTAAAGGAAGAGAACAGTATGCCCAAAACCATCACTCAAATAAGATCTCGAAAACTATGGAAGAGAGGATTGTACTTTGCTTGATTGGTCATATGTCTGGAAAAGTTCGGGAATTCCTTCGAAATCATACACAGCAAAATAATGTGATAAACATCATCGTAATTGATTCAAATAGTACGTTCACACTACAGCTTATATTACGTGATATAGAGTATCTTGATATCAAATGACATGTACATTATTTCCAGAAAAAACTAGATGTATAGTTGCTGAACTCAAAATACTCTATAACTCGTAATAGAAGCAGTAGTGTGAACGTACTATAACGTATCAAAAACTGATGTATTCAAGGAAATACAATGCACAATAACATCCACTTAGTGGAACATTACATCGGTCTTTAAATTACATCAGAAAAACATTATTAGTTGCATGAATGTAATAATCACATATTAAAAACATAAATATTACACGAAAATCAATGCACATAAAGAATTCTGCAAAAAATGTTATATAGGGTAGGTAACGACTTAAGCACCCCTAGACCCTATTCCAAGCACGGGGTTAACGTTAACCTACAACGCTCATTTTTTGCAGTATGGTGCTTCACTAGATGGAGCACCATACTACAAAAAATGAGCATTGTAGGTTAACGTTAACCCCGTGCTTGGAATAGGGTCTCGGGGTGCTTAAGTCGTTAACTACCCTATTACATGACTTTGATGCTTTATCGCATTTCGTTTTTATGTAAAATTAAATCTCGCAACACTGCTGTCGCGACCGACCGATTTGTCGCAGACAGGTAAATCCGTCATACCGGATTACTGGAACTAGTCAGCCAACCGCCGGGTACTGTTGCGGACTTCGTTCGTTGCCAACAAGCGAGGGCGATGCCACTCGCTTACTCGGCTTACTGTCGGATTCCGCTACTGGAACCAGTCAGCCAACCGTCGGCTGCTGTTGTGGAATTCATTTGTTGCCAACAAGCGAGGGCGATGCCACTCGCTTACTCGGCTTACAGTCGGATGATGCTACGGGAACCAGTCAGCCGACCACCGGCTGCTGCTGTGGGTGTTGATTGATGCTGACAAGCGAGGGCGATACCACTCGCTTACTCGGCTTACAGTCGGATGATGCTACGAGAACCAGTCAGCCGACCACCAGCTGCTGCTGTGGGTGTTGATTGATGCTGACAAGCGAGGGCAATGCCACTCGCTTACTCGGCTTACTGTCGGATGCAGCTACGGGAACCAGTCAGCCGACCACCGGCTGCTGTTGTGGGTGTTGATTGATGCTGACAAGCGAGGGTGATACCACTCGCTTACTCGGCTTACTGCTTGGTGCTAGCTACTGGCTAGTTGCTGCTTGTCCTCCTAGTGTGCCAACCGTATCGTACTGCAATTGTCGAATGAATGAGCGTGCATTTTTTCTTACTTAACATGTTTTATATTTCCATTCATTTGTCTTACATACTAAGGTTTGCATTTTAAGTGTTTGAGCCCATTGGGCTCTTCAGCTTTGTTTAATTTTGTGTGTTTGTTGTGTTTATAATGTTGATGTTTAACATGAAATTTTCCGTTCAGCCCTTGGGGCATTGTTAGTTTTAAAATTTGATAACCTACACAGAAAAAAATAATTAATTTTAAGAAGCCTGTAAAATTTCCTTTCGTTTAATTTCAACCTAGAGGAGACGTAAACCGCGAAGTTGTATGCAATCATCCATACAACATACAAAAATGTTTGTAATCTGTCATACAAAAGACTAGATGCAGGCGTTATCTAACGCATTCCATTTATGTGCAGTAGAAAACGCATAAAATTCAATGTTTCTTTTTATCTGTGTACCTAATCTACAACTAAAACTACAATTTGAAAAACCTAGGGGTGGGGAACCAGATTTCGGATAATCTGGTGATCCGATGTCAGGCAGCGTGCCCTGTGCCGATTGATAGACTCACTAAAGCTCAGATGTTCTTGTCCTCGGAGGGGTGTTCAGGATCAGCCTGAGATACTTATTTTGAATACGCTGAAGCTTCAGGTGATGTGTTTTTGCGTAGCTCTCCCAGATTGGCATGCCGTATTCGATGACTTGTAGTATGATTTGCTTGTAGACAGCAAGCTTGTTTTTCAGGGATAATGTAGTCCTTCTGTTGATCAATGGGTACAGTAGCTTGAACAGAAAGTTACACTTTGTGACCGGTTTGTCAACAAGCTCCCTGAAAATAAGCCTGCTGTCTATGGTAATGCCATGATAGACAGCTGTTTTGGCCCATTCCACCGTTGTGTTGTTTAGGCTTATTTTACAATCCTCAGGCGGAACAAGTCTGGGAGAATTTGAGTGGGGGAAAAGGATGACCTAGGTCTTTGCCGCATTGATAATCATCTTCCAATCGGTGAAGTATTCAGACAGAACATTCAGGCTTCGCTGCAGTTTCGCTGTAAGCGCTCTTATTACCCTACCATTGTGGACGAAAGGCGGTATCATCGGCGAACAACGACAGAGATCCATTTTCAGGAAGCGGGAGTATGCCCGAGGTAAATAGGTTGAACAGAAATGGACCTAGTATACTTCCCTGCGGAACACCGGCGAAAATCTCCTGTGCATCGGAAACTGCAACTTGCAGCGAAACACGGAATGTCCTGTCCGTCAGATAATTTTTAATTGTCTTCACCAGGAAGATGGGAAGATTGTATCGATGCAGCTTGTACACCAACCCATCGTGCCACACGTTATCAAAGGCCTTCTCGATGTCGAGAAGTGTTAATGACTCGGTTAAGTTGGTGAATTGTCGACCGACCACGTTGGAAGCCAAATTGTTCGTCAAGCAAGATGTTAAACTCGTCGGCAGATGAAAGAAGCCGACGGTGGATCGCTTTCTCAAACAACTTGGATACTCCTGAGAGAAGGCTGATTGGTCTATAGCTTTTGGAACACGAAGGATCTTTCCCAGGTTTCCGGATGGGGATGACTTTGGTTGACTTCCAACGCGAGGGGAAGTAGCTAAGTCGCAGGCATTGGTTGAAAACCATCGCCAGATGGTTATAGAACTGGGGGCTCAATTGCTTGAGCTCCAAGTTCAAGATGTTATCGAAACCTGGGGCCTTCATGTTCTTAGACGATTTGATATAGGTCAACAATTCGTCAGCTGAGATTTCCAACTCTTCCGAGAAGTCATTGGGACTTAGATGGATGTTGTTTACAAGCTCGCTAACGGCAGCTTCGTGTGGACTGACGATGTTTAGTCCAAGATTGTGGGAGCTGAAGAAGTGTTGACCTATCTCAACAGTCTTCTCTGCAGGAGTAATTAAGCGATCCGTGGAGCGATTGCTGTCAAGTGGGATCAACGGTGGAATGACTTAGTGGGACTTGGCTTAGTTTTTAGTATTTTTGTCAACTTCCAGAACGGCTTTGCACAATCTGGGAGAGAGCGCATCTTGTCGGAAAAATTGTTATTTCTGAGGTCCACCATTCTGGCCTTAATAATTTTGGTCATCCGATTGCAATGACTTTTTAAAGTAGGCAAACCAGTTCGCTGGTATTGCCTTCGAATGGCGTTGCGCAATTGAATCAGTTCTTTAGTGGGTCTATCAATGGGAACAGGGTTGCTCACCTGATCTATCACCGGTACATGTTGCTCTCGGGCCTGGGAGATCGCTTGCTCGATGCTCTGCAGCTGCCGTTCGATGTCATCAACCGAATCAAGGTGCATGTCGAAATCGATGTTGTCGTCAACTTGTTATCGGAACCTCTCCCAACTGGCGCGATGGTAGTTCCGTCTGGTGATATGATGCCGGTTGACCAAGAAAGTGGTCCGAGCTAAGCTCCTGGTGTACGATCGGCTGGGCGATGTTGTTCCCCATGTTGGTGAGGAAGATGTCGATTGTTGAATGGACACCAGATCTGCTCAATCAGGTGGGAGTATCCGGGCCCAGGACGGCATAGTGGCCTTCTTCCAGTCTTCCTACAGTACTATTCCGTTCCGGTTGCGTCGAGTGTTCCCCCAGACTTCGTGTTTCGCATTTAGGTCGCCGGCGATGATGAACTGTCCCTGCCTACGAGTTAGCTTGCGGATGTCGTTTCGTAGCACTGTTGTTGTTCCATTGGCGGGGCTGGCTTGCTTGGGTCAATAGGCCGCGATTATGATGATAGGACCGACAGCAGTTTCGACCTCGACTCCGATAGCTTCGATAGACTGCAGCTGGAAGCTCGGAAGTAGATGACAGTTGATGTTGTAGCGCAGGGCGATCGCAACTTCTCTTCCACTAGAGCCGCTACGATCAAGTCGCACAATCCGATATCCAGGGATGAAAATATTCAGATCCGTCTTGAGATGTGTCTCGGTGACAATGGTGATGTCGATGGCCTCTTGTTAAGGAAGTCACCGAGCTCGATAGTTTTGTTCCGGATGGAACAAGCATTCCAGTTTAAGATGCTGATGGAGCGTTTACGGTCCATGTTTGGAGAGAAACTTCATCGTCACGGAGGTGGCGGCTTTTAGCTGTTCCTCCTTCGAGCGGCAGGAACGTAGTTGGCGGTAAAGCTCTTGGATGAACTCGACCATTTGCTCCGAGTCGTAGAGCTGTCCATCGGCCGGCGGTTGCGTGGAGGTACTTTAACTCGGATTTGGATTGCCCCAGCCCGGAGGAGGAGTCGGCATAGGGGCGGCGGCGGCAGCCGCGAATCGTTGCTGAACGGATGCTGACGGGTGGTTTGCATGGCGATAGTTCAATGGAACTGGTGGCAGATTCGGCACTTGGTACCTGAGTGGCGGGAAGTTCTCGACCGTATTCGGAGGAGGTTGTTGACGGTTTCACCCGTTTCGATTTCGGGTGGACGCCTTTCTCCGAATTTCCAAGAACTCCGCACGCTTGGGGCAGGCACGGTTCTGGCCATCGTGGTTTTACCCGCAGTTGGCACATTTGGGCTCGGCAGTCTCCTCCATTTGGTCGCATTTCGCCGTTTCATGCGCTCATGCACACTTGCCATAGCGCGGTTTCATGCGGCAGTTCCTTGTTCCATGGCCGAAGGAAAGGCAGTTGGCACATTGCTTGATGTCACGCTTCTTGGGGTGGTCCAGCTCCCATTCAACAACTATGTTAAAGAGAGCTCGCACTTTGAAGAGCTCATTCATGATGACCGAGCCCTTCTCCAGGTGAGCCAGATACAGCAGATCCCGATGGTTTCGTGCCTCGGCCCACTTGATGGGGAACACCTTAATGGGCTTGAGCTTAAACTGTTTGAGTTCCTTCATGATATCCTCCGGTGGGTATTCCGGTAGTCCACGAATAACTTACTTCCGGGAGTGTCATGAGTGTAATACTCGAGCTGCTTCGATTCTAGGAATCGACTTGTGGATGTGAAATCTGCTTCGGTGGAGCAGACGATCTTGATGCCCATGCTGCACAGCTTGAACAACGGATGTATTTGCGCCGCCGCAAGCTGGTTCCTTAGCGTGGCGATTTCCTTCGTGGTGGTGAAGATAGGTGGAATTTTCACTATTTTTGGCACCGTCTGCTCGGTGACCGAATGAACCGGAAGCGTGGCAAAGCTGTTGTTGGCAAGTAGTCTGGTATTGTGATCCAATGACGCTGGGTTGGCATCGTCAGTTCGCGGCCGCTTTGAGCCGCTTGCCTGTTGGTTGCAGGCAGCAGGTGATGTTGTACGGTGGCTTGAGGTGGAGGCACCAGTTTTGTTGTTGCGTGCCATCGCAACAGTGGTTGGTGTCAGTGGGTTTGCTGCCAACTTCTGCAGCTCAGCGTTGAAGCTTGCCACCTTGAACAGGTGGCCAAGCGTCGAAGAGACACAAGGTGGGTCCGAAATCGCGGCACGAATGACCAGCAAAAAAAATACGTATCACTACAATACCGAACCGAACAGCGCGAGAGACGAAAAAACCACGCAACGATGTCTAAGCTGGATTACCACTGGTGAGGTCCAAACAAAGATCGAAGCGCAGCGGAAAAACCGAACTTTACTGCTCGAACGTCAAGCAGAGAATGTTGATTGAAATGATGATGAGCGTGCATGGCTGGTGTGCTCATATTTATACCCGGTGAGCGCAAGTTTGCGGGTGAACATTTCCCTCCTTTTTTCTATCCAATGATCGCAAAGCAGATTTCAACAAGCGAGATTTATTGCTGATTGATGTTTTTCTGCTTTATCTTTTTTTCTGTTTATTTGATGTACAACCCTGTAAGAATACAAGACAGATTTTATTTTCGCAAGTTCATAGGGATTTATTGTACAATGATTGTTACAATATCAATGTTATTTATTTGTTATTTCAGTTCTATCTCCACAACTGCCAAACTTGTTCTTTTTTTAGTGAATTCGTTCTCATTCAGTTCCAACTGGATCGAGTATCAAAATTGGGTCGATCGGCGATTGGGACTTTTTGTGTGTTAAACATCAGCGTATACTAAAAAAAAGTTTGGGAATCGTAGGTTGAAACTAGTTCCAACCTAGGTTCAAAAATTAATTCGATAAACTTTTGTTCACAACACCGGAAATTTTCTTCGTCGTCACGGCCGTTCTTTCATTAATATCAATCCAAACAAGTTAGTGGCAATAATCGGAGAGGGCTTAAACAGCAGCTGTGTCGAGACTTCCCTCAGGATCGTGTGTCGTTGATTCTCGCTGCTGTAAAACTCAGAACTTTCAGCTGAACTGGATACAGCGTGGGGTAGTCTCGTGATGGAAATCGAGTATGGTTTCACGACGTCCGTTGACGATTGCAAAATTAATCTTCTAAAAGTCGGTGGCCGTGAAATTTTCGCCCAGGATGTAGCAAAGTTCAGATGTATCTAACCCATGCGTCGCTTTCGGAGAGCAGCATAAATTTGCTGACAGTTTTTGGCCACAGGGCAGCGACCCTGAAGGTAAGGGGAAGGATGGTCAAAACGGAGGTTCTACTTAGGAGAATACCACCTGGAAGCCGGAGATTTTCGTGCAGGCCTTGAAAGATGTTGTTCCGAATTTGAAAGGATGTAAGGATCAGTTTCCATTGAATTTGAACAAACCAAACCTGGATACGCACTGGAGAAATGATCCGGATCAGGATCGACGCACACGGTTGCATCGAATAATTCTTCATCGCATAACAAAGGTCCTCTACCACAGAAAGAAAAAAAGGAATCACAACAACCAGGGAACTGGGTACGATTTCGCTTACGACAATGGAAACACGTCAGCGCTCTACTTCAATTGGGACAAGGTAAGTGCACTGCTACAATTTTTGACCTCGTACTTCAAATTCCTCTTCGATCTTCCACAGGAGAAACTCGAACATCTTTTGCCACTGCAGCGAAACTGTCCGTTTGTTACGGGTTTTGTGAGTTCCTTGATTCGGACTCGTTCCACTCGGACAGCCAGTCGGAGCACTCCTTCTCCGGCCACGAACCGGACAACGAAGATTCGGACCATTCGGATGGGCACGGCGATGATTCTGCTGAAAGAGTGTGATATCGACAAGTTTGCGCAAGATAATCTGAATCTTCACTCAAAGGGTATCTTCCGGAAGAAGTCATCCATCCAGGACATGCTGAGTTGGACGCCAAATGCCATTGGTAGGCCAATACTTTCGCTGGCGAGAGACAAGGCCGGGAAGAAGATGGCCACAGAGTTGTTCTAGCTGGTTCAGATCTACATGGGTGATCGGAAGGCTCGGGTGGGGATGAGTTTGAATTCGGTGGCGATCGACATCATTGGGTCAGACAGGTCAGACGCAGTTGAGGGACGAGCTGTACATCCAGATGTGTCGGCAAACGACTGAAACTCCCAGCCGGGACTCACTGATTTGTTGTTGAGAATTGATGGCTATCTGTCTGTCTTTTGTTCCGCCCTCACCAACGTTCAATCCGGCACTGCTCGGTTACATCAACAGGCACAGTGATCCAACGTTTGCGACCAGCTTTCCGGATGTTGGTAAGTAGTCGATACATGTGCAGATTTCCCACTACGCAGCGATCGCTCGCCAGAGGTTGGATAGGATTGGCAGTTCCGGGCGAAAGCAAGCGAAAAAACCAACTGAGGATGATATTACACAGGTGCGGGAGCAAATCTTCCGTTGAAGTAAGATCTCAAATTTTTAAAAATGCATTCATATCTTCTTTATTATAATAAGAGCACCATTTTGTTTTAATTTCCGCTGTAACTATTTTTTTCTTTCATTGAAAGAATTTCCTTTACATTATAATTTTCACATTGCTCCCTTTACGTCGCGACTATGTAGTACGTCGCGACGATTCACGTTGTCTCGATGAGCTACGTTGTCTCGTTTACATCGACCAAATTACATCAATTCGTTGTGCATCATTTTATGGTGTACATCGAAGCAACATAATATTACACAACCGATGGAATAACCTACGTGCGCGAGCAAACCCACTGTGCAAACTTCCACTATCCTGGTTGTCGTTGAGGCGTACCTACCGTTCAAATCGTTGGTCAGAGAAAGTGTCAGTGATGAGAAGGACAACAAATGAAAAAAGGTTGGAAGTTGGAGCATTGTCGGCGATAATTAATTATTAAAACCTAATGTACTTTAACTAACGGTGACTGTGAATTATATTGAATTGTTATTATTTGTAAGTAGCTCATTCACATAAACATATAATTGAAATAAACTTACGAGCACTTATACCATAGAAAACATTAAATTGCTTGCGGATAGAGGGCCAGTACGTGAACTCACAGGTTAAGATAAGGACTAATAATGTAGGTAAAATTAATAAAATGTTTCCATTAGTTGTTAATTATAATAAATATTCGTAGCTTAAAGCATACTCTAAAAAAACAAGTTTGCTATACAGACGTCCCAAAATTTACCTGCTGTCTCGTCCACCGCAACAAACTTTAAGATTGTTAACCTCGAAAAGTGAGTGCTCCGAAGTTTCTAATGTCGGACTCGAACAGCCGGTTCAGCGTTATTCGACAACTTACGGAAGAAGACATTTCGGTGGCTGCTTGTTGCCCTCATTGTGATCGCCCTGATGTAGCGGATAGATGGATGGTTCAGTGCGATCTGTGTGAGAGATGGATCCACTTCTTGTGTGCAAAGGTAGACGAGAGTGTTAAGGATCGGAGTTTTGTGTGCGATACATGTGCATTCAAACCAGGTATGGAATCCACCAGATCGACGACATCCAATGCCAGTTCATCGAGAAGACGGCTTGAGCTTCTACGGCTGGAGGAGGAAAAGAAACTCCAGGAAAAGCTGTTGGAAGAACATGCGGAAGAAGAAGCTGCTCTACAGAAGAAAGCACTGGAAGAGGAAAAGGAGCGAAGAAGGAGGATCACGCAGTAGAGGTTGGAGATAGCGAAGCATTATATCGAGAAGAAGTACGAAATTCTGCATGAAGAGGAACGCTCGAACAATGGTAGGAGCCGGAAAAGGCATTCAAGCACTCGAAGTAAACTGAGCGACGTGCAAAAGTGGGTCGAACATCATTATTTGGATCGGGACTGGACCAGGGATGAAACAAATCCTCGTCGGTGCCACACAAATTAATGAAACTGATCCCAAAGTGACGTTACCTGGAGGCTCGTGTGGCAGTGTATTTCCAACGGTTTCTACTCATCCAGATGTTCCAAACAAGCTTGCAGCAGCTTCAGACGCATTCGACCTTGACGGAATTGAATCGTGGGGAATAGTAGTGCCTCGTCCAAACCAAATTCCTCGTTTCACCAACTTAACCGCAACAGCCGACATTTCTCCCACTACATCAATTCAAGCTGACCGACCGGTATACAATCTGGATAATTCTCCTACTGACGTCGGCAACAAGTCCAGAGAGGATCTAGAACGAGAGCTTCAAGAATTACAGATGCAGACCTGAAACACTCATCGTCTAGTCGACCACACACATGTTTAGCCCCCGTCAACACCAACTTGTCAATTGTGACTACTAGCCTAAGTAATACGACAGGTACCGGTACGTTGAGCATGCATGCACCGGTACAAGTTGCACAAGAAATAGCTAGACAGGCGCACAGCTCACGTAGTTATCTAGTAGGGAATCAGGTTAGTGTTAGCATAGAGAACAGACGAATTGGCTCATACGAATATAGCAAATAATCATGTGTATTCGAATATAGTGGCGCCGTAGTGCGGAAAAATTCCATATTAATGAAGGCAGTCACGGTGAAAGCAATCCACCCATGGGAAGTGTTATTTTTCTCCATATCGTTTCTATTTTATGGGAGAAACTAGGAGAAACGATGGTCCTACCGTGAAGTTGAAAAAAAGTTGTCAATATGTATAAAAACCTCTCTTGCTATGTATTTCAGATCTATTGCCTTTGGTTTCCACGAATACAGAAAGACAGCCTGTGAAAAAAATGGTAAAAATATATTACACTTCCCTTGGATAAGAATCTTTCACCGTGAAGATCAATTTTCGATCTGTCATTCGCACCCATGTAAAAACAGATATTTTTCATCCGTTTGATCATCAACCAAGTTTGATGTCTCTGTATGTAAAGTTGTTCCCATCCACTTTTGGTAGTCAAGTCAACATCATCTTCGAGATATTCGCATTCCATTGCGTTATCTGCTGGCAAATGCCATGATCTTTCCCAACACTTAGCGGGTATGCTCTTTCCCAATCAAGTTATCAGTATTTGATTGCTTATCGGAATCCTCACAGGAACCTTCGCCGGAACCATAAAGAGAATCCGAGGGCAGAACAGCATTAGAGCGATTCCACGAACAAGTGGGAAATTTTTCGAGTTTTTATTTTTTGTATTTTTTGATTTGCATGAAACCTTGCATACAAGTTTTTGGGGAAGAAAAACGCCGTTTTGCATACTTGGTTCGCCATTTTGAATCTAGCCTTACTTATGAGAAGGGCCTATGAAAAATGCACATGATATCTTCAAAAAACTGTATCTCGGAAACAGTTTGTCCGATTGGTTTGGTGTCTTGGGCGAAGTTTTAGACAATTGTTGGTGCTATATAAAAAAAATATGCACGGTAAATAAATAGTTTGGTTTTTGTGTTTTGAACTAAAATATAGATTTTCCCTTAAAAGTGACCTGTCAATAATTTTTTAATTATTCTTATGTTATAGCTGACTTAAAATGCTATCTAGTGCGCAGTAAGCTGTTCTGGAGAAAAATAAGCTACAATGAAAAAAAAAAATTTAAAAAAAATTTCAATTTTCAAAAAAGCTATTAAAAAAAGTCAAAAAAGTTTGTCACCCCAATTTTATGAAAGTTCATCAAGTTTGCAAGCAAAAAGTACTGCGGTAACATTTTTCTAAGATGCACCGTTTAGAAGATATTACTGATTTAATATTGATTTTTTTGATAACTTAATAAGTTTTGGCCCTTTTCGGATGTATTCCGTGTTTTTTCAGTTTCAAAAGTATTTTTTTTCGGAAAGATTGGAATATTTTGAGTTAAAATGACACTGACAGCTTAAAGATTCGAGTGAAATTCTCTGCCTTAAAAGTATTTTGAAAAACAAGTTACAAAATCCCACTATCAGGAACAATGATTTCTTCAAGTGATTTTTGGTGCGTTGTGCTGAAAACGTGCTAACAAGTATTAGATACAGGTAATTAGATACCAGTTAGCTGTACTACGAATAGTTGGTGATTGTAAACATGGTCTTTGTTGGAACTAGTCCACCATGGCCACGCTGGCCATAACGAGGCTAGCTCCGTCGATGACCGTTTCTTAATAATAAACAAAAAGAACGCAGTCTTAGTCACCTTCCATCAAACTAGACGGCTGCCGACTGATACCTCAATCAACAACCGCCGCACTCTTTATTCATTCCAGGGATATACAATTTACAATCTTCTTCAATAACAATATACCTATGCCAGCAAATCTACCTCGCTCCAACTCTCCAAACTCGTACCTGAAGGTTCGACGATACCTGAGCGTTCAACTCCACCTATCTTCCAACAGTCTTTACCCAGTATTCTATGATTTCTACCCGTGAGCTGTATAATAATGTCTGACTCGGTTCTGAATTAATCCAGTATCTACCAAACAGTAAATGCAGAAAGGTTGCTAGTAGCATAGTGATTATAATAATTTCAGCTCATAATCCTGTGTTTTTGAACGAGATCTGGTGTTGTTTGATAACATAATAATTGTAAAGGAAAGTGTAACACGTTTTGGTGCAAAGGTAAGTTTTAAATACACATTTTAATTATATGTTTTGTGATATTTTCGTACAAAACTAACAATTGGAAAATATTGTCTATGTTACAGATTACAAAATGAGTAAAATAAAATGTATTCGCCCATTCAAAGACATTCAGTGTTCGAAAGAGCTGCGATATCTCACGGATGGTATCATCCAAAAACTAAAATCAATTGGATTTTCCAAGGTATCCACATTCAACACCAAGGATTTTCGTATTTGTTCGTCTTGCCGTCTACATATTGATTCAAGAGCTCACCTCACCCAAAACGAAGAACAAAGCGTAGCCGGCGGCTCAAGGATGCCAACTGTTCAGACCATACCTGATGTACCTGATTCGCAAAGCTATGAAAGTTTGGTCACGATACCATCAGCGTCAACGCTAAGCACAATGCAATCAAATGAAGACTTCACGATGCCTGTAGACGTCGAAATATTCAACCGAGGAATAGCAGCTATTCGTGTTTCGCCTATAGATTTAGGTAAGGTTAAAAATGTTCACTATCCTGAAAAAAAGTGCGCTGAAATCGTCGAAGGCGTACGAAGAAATCTTTTTAAATTAGACGCTAAAACAGAAAAAGCAAACGAGTTTGATGAAGTCATAGAAAATATGAAAATGAAATTTTTAAATTCAGCCACAAGGCAAGAAAAACTATTAATTTTATCATTGTTACCAAAATCATGGTCAGTACAAAAAATTGTAGACGAATTTGAAACGAGTAGAAATATGGCATCAGATGCAAGAAAGGAAAGAGATAATGTATTTGATTCATCTCAAGGTTCAAGCTCTGGAAAAGCTTTGAGTAATGAAACAAAAGAAAGAAGGTTTTTAATTTTTTTTGAGGATGATATAAGCCGTGCAATGCCAGGCCAAAGAGATTTTGTTAGCGTAAAGACAGGAAATAAGAGATTAGCTGTTCAGAAAAGATTGTTAATGATGACATTGAGAGAAGCTTTTAATCGCTTTAATGAAATGTACGTCAATGTAAAAATAGGGTTTTCATCATTTGCAAGCCTCCGGCCAAGGCAATGTAAACTATTGACTATCACAGGAACACATAATGTTTGCGTTTGCACTACGCATGAAAATGTCAATTTAATTCTACATAGCTTAAAAAAATACAATGTCTTGAATGATCTAAAAACATTAACGAATAGATTACTTTGCGAAAATAAGACAACTCATTGCCATCTACGAAGATGTAAAAACTGCCCAGATACCTCAGTTTTAGAAGACAGTTTATTGAAACAACTGGAAGAAAACTTTGTTGAAAAGCTTTCATTCGAACAATGGGTTACCACTGACAGATGTGATTTAGAAACTATTGTAAAGCAAACCGATGAGTTTGTTTCATTTTTCAGCTCAAAATTAGAAAGTTTGATTCCGCATGATTTTGTAAAAACCGAACAATCCAATTTTTTGAAAACTACAAAACAAAACTTGCAAGATGGTGAATTTTAAGCTATTTGTGACTTTTCTGAAAATTACAGCTTCATTTTGAAGGATGAAGTTCAATCACACCATTGGAACGTGCAATAGACCACAATCCATCCTTTCGTAATATATGATACTGAAAATATGCAAATTCAACAATTTAGCTTCATTATAATTTCTGAAGAACTAAGACACGATTCGGTCGCTATTTATTTGTTTATTGATAAAATGATAAACTTTTTACAAATTGATCAAAATAAAATCATAAAAAAAAATTTATGTCAGATGGTGCTGCTTCACAGTATAAAAACCGAAAAAACTTTTCTAGCCTTTGTAAATTTAAGTCAAAGTATGGTATTGACGCTGAATGGCATTTCTTCGCAACATCGCACGGAAAAGGTCCATGCGATGCTATTGGAGTTACGATAAAACGCATGGCTACCAGAGCAAGTTTAGCCAAAGAACGCGAACACCCGATAAAGACTCCAAGAGAGTTGTTTAATTGGGCAAACAAACGAAAAGAAGAAGAACTTACAAAGTTGTCATTTTGTTATTCTACTACAGAAGAATACGAAAATATGTCTTTGCAGCTAAATAATCAATATAATAATGCAAAAACAATTCAAGGAACTCAAAAATTCCACTCATTTCTTCCTTTATCAGAAAATACAATAAAGGCAAAGCTTTATTCAAACTGTCCTGACAATGATGCCAAAATATTCGATATTGTTAAGAAAGTTGTGTAAACAATTATTTTATAAAAATACAGGAATAAAAATTAACTGATGATATCCAACATATAATGTTATTTTTTATTGCGCACAATCACCATACCAAATAAGCTTAATTCGCTCTTTTTAATCTTGCTAATTGAGGAGCTTGCATTTGCAGTTCTCAAAAAGGTGTATCTCAAAATCGAGTTGTCTCATCGGTTTGATGTATGGGGCAATGTTCGGCAATAGAGAGAAAATATGCACAGTATAAACACATCCAGTTTAAATGGATTAAACTGTTAGGCGATATGCAAGAGTTGAATGCACATTTTCAACACAATACACCAAAAATAACTGGAAGAAATCATTGTTCCTGATAGTGGGATTTTGTAACTTGTTTTTCAAAATACTTTTAAGGCAGAGAATTTCACTCGAATCTTTAAGCTGTCAGTGTCATTTTAACTCAAAATATTCCAATCTTTCCGAAAAAAATACTTTTGAAACTGGAAAAACACGAAGTACATCCGAAAAGGGCCAAAACTTATTAAGTTATCAAAAAAATCAATATTAAATCAGTAATATCATCTAAACGGTGCATCTTAGAAAAATGTTACCGCAGTACTTTTTGCTTGCAAATTTGATGAACTTTCATAAAATTAGGGTGACAAACTTTTTTGACTTTTCTTAATAGCTTTTTTGAAAATTGTAATTTTTTTTAATTTTTTTTTTGCATTGTAACCCTATTTTTCTCCAGAACAACTCACTGTGTACTAGATAGCATTTTAAGTCAGCTATAACATAAGAATAATTAAAAAATTATTGACAGGTCACTTTTAAGGGAAAATCTATATTTTAGTTCGAAACACAAAAACCAAACTATTTATTTACCGTGCATATTTTCTCCATATAGCACCAACAATTGTCTAAAACTTCGCGCAAGACACCAAACCAATCGGACAAACCGTTTCCGAGATACAATTTTTTGAAGATATCATGTGCATTTTTCATAGGCCCTTCTCATAAGTAAGGCTAGATTCAAAATGGCGAACCAAGTATGCAAAACGGCGTTTTTCTTCCCCAAAAACGTGTATGCAAGGTTTCATGCAAATCAAAAAATATGAAAATTACTCGTTGCTGAAATGATATGGAACCGCTCTATGGTCACTTGGGGGACACTTCCCTGTTAAAACTGGTTAAGGACAATATGGTTGAAGGGTTACATGTTCACCCAGCATCCGTTTCAACTGAAACATCCATTTGTCAAGGATGCGTAGACGGAAAGCAGTCAAGGAAACCGTTTGATAGCAGACCGCGGGTTAGGTCCAGTAGGCCGCTAGAGTTGATCCATTCAGATGTTTGTGGCCAAATGTCAGATGATACTTATGATGGTTATAAGTATTTTGTATCGTTCATTGACGACTTCACACACTTTGTAGTAGTTAACCTGATCAGAGCAAAGAGTGAGGTGCTTCAAAAATTCAGGGAATTTGAAGCGATGGCGACTGCCATGTTCTCTTCTAGAATTAGTCGCTTGCGAACGGATAACGGTGGTGAATATTTTGGGAGAGTGTTCAGAGATTTCTGTGTTAAGAAAGGAATCCAAATGATTCCTACTGCTCCTTATACGCCACAACAAAATGGAGTTAGCGAGCGTATGAACCGTACGTTAATGGAAAAGGTAAGAGCAATTTTACACGGGAGTGAAATGCCTTATGAAATGTGGGGGGAAGCACTTTATGTTTCGGCATATTTAACAAATAGGAGTCCGACAAGTGCTTTAAGTTGTTCCAAGACCCCATATGAAATGTGGTTCAATGAGAAACCAGATGTAAGCAAGTTGAGAACGTTTGGTTGTGTTGCGTTTGCACATGTTCATAAGGAACATAGAACCAAACTGGAGAAGAAGAGTTTGTATGGTTGGTTATGCACCAAATGGATACAGATTGTGGGATAATGATAGAAAGAAGATTATCATTTCCAGAGATGTCGTCTTTGACGAATCAAGCTACTACTTCAAACAACTTAATGAAAGAATGGATGGATGTGACAATGATCCTGTTGTGGTAGATTTACCAATAAATGTGAATAACGAAAGCTGTGTGGTAGATTTACCAATGACCCCAAACAATGAATGCGTTGTGGTAGATTTACCAATAAATGTGAATAACGAACGCTGTGTGGTAGATTTACCAATGACCCCAAACAATGAATGCGTTGTGGTAGATTTACCAATAGATGTGAATAATGCGTCTTGCGAGGTAGTTATACCAACAGGTGCTACACCTGAACAAGATATTGTTCTGGATCCTGAGTTTGTGTCTGTGCAAATAGAGAATCAGGAATGCATTGAAGATGATATTGATATTTTTCATGATGCTTAAAACGACACTGATGAGGAGACGGCTGAGACAGAGAATCTTGGTCAACGTTCTCGGAGGGCGCCTGCCTGGTTAAGAGACTATGAGACTAGTTTTCTTTTATCAAGTAATTCAGGGGAAGTTCCTCAGAGAGTAGACGAGCTTAAAAAGCGACATGATTGGAGCAAATGGAAAGTTGCCATTGACGAGGAATTGAAATCCTTACGTGAAAATGATACATGGACTTTAGTGGAAGAAATTCCAAATAATCGCAAGCCTGTGAACTCCATGTGATTATTTACGATCAAAGATGATCAAAGATATAAAGCAAGACTTGTGGCGAAGGGTTGTTCCCAACGTCCTGGTTTGGATTATGGAGAGACTTTTGCACCAGTAGCAAGGATGACAACAGTTCGAACGTTTCTTTCTCTTGCTGTTAAAAATGATTGGTTAATACATCAAATGGACGTTAAAACGGCGTTTCTTAATGGGTACTTAGAGGAAGAAGTGTACATGAAATTGCCATTTGGTAGTTCGAACCTATGTAAACTGAACAAGACCATATATGGACTCAAACAATCAAGTCGTGCTTGGAATCTCAGGTTTGATAACTTCATAACGAAGTTGGGATTCAAAAGAATCAATTCAGATACTTGCGTTTATATTTCCACCTCAAAAGGGATATACATCATTCTTTACGTTGATGACATCCTGATCTTTTGCAAAGATATTACCCAGATAGATTGGATTAAGAGTTAATTATCGAATGAATTTAAGATGAAAGACTTAGGTGAAGTAAAGCATTTTCTCGGTCTAGACATCAGTCGAGATTTCAAAGCTGGGATATTAGAAATATCACAAGAGAAGTACATAAACAAAATATTATGCAAGTATGGTATGGAAAATTGTAAGTCTGTTGGGACTCCCATGGATCCTAATGTAAAATGGAAAAAGAATGTCGGAGATGAGACAAAAGCGCCATATAAGGCGTTATTGGGTTGCTTACAATACTTGACATTAATGTCAAGGCCGGACTTAACCTTTTCCATAAGTATTTTCAGTCAATATCAGAGCTCACCAAATCACGAACATTGGACGGGGCTCAAACGAATACTGCGATACCTCCAGGGGACAAAGACTATGCGAATCGTATTGGCGAAGAAGGATGACGTTGTGCCACTCGAAGGATACGTGGACGCTGACTACGCGAATGATGAAGATGACAGACGATCGATTTCAGGACAGGTGTTCTACGTATACGGAAACATCGTATCTTGGTCATCAAAGAAGCAGGAGATCATAAGCCTGTCGTCAACGGAAGCCGAGCTGATTGCACTGTGCCACGGTGTAGAGGAAGGAATTTGGTTGGTCAAATTACTGCGTGAGATTGGGATAACCGCAATTCCATTCACGGTATTTGAGGACAACCAGCCATGCATTCGGATTGCGGAAGAACCGCGTGAACATCAAAGAACAAAACATATTGATGTGAAATATATGTTCATTAGGAGTTTGATTAGGGATAAGACGTTAATTTTAAAATACATATCGACAAATAAACAAATCGCGGATGTATTCACTAAAGCATTGACGAAGATTAAGTTTCAGGAGATGATTAGTTATCTACAGCTAGTAAATTGAGGGGAAGTATTGAAAATGACAATTTACGCGTGAGCATCATATATATTAAAAGTGATAATTTGTTCGAGTGTATGACGCGAGCAGAGAAAGAGAGCCGCGGTGAGTGCCCTTTAGCGGATGACAAGAAGAGAATAGAATGGCGGCAGAACATAAACAAGATAGGCGAAGTAGAAGAGAAAAACAGTTGGTTGCGTATGCATCACAGTTGAACCTTGTAGTGTAAGAAGGAGTAGGGAATGCCAGCATTAGTTGATTGTCTTTCAGTGTACTGAGATAAAAGGTATAAATATACGGTCGAGTCTTCGACAATATTTGTAATCTAATACAATCTCTTATAATTTGGAAAAGGATTTACCGAAGTCTTATGTTATCAAAATCTTCTTCTCAGCTATCGTCGTCATAAATGTTTAATTAGCTCTGTTGGAGAATTCCAAAGCTGTTAAATATTTTAACATTACATTTATTGAGGCCATTTTGATAAGAATATTTTTGTTATTGTCTGTTGCACTGTTTGCATGATGGTATCTGCTCGAGTTTTCACTCGCTAAATTTCCGATCTCTTTTCGTTGTTTCATTTTTATGTGTTCTTGTTCCTTTTCTATTACTCTTTCAACACTGTCGATTTGCACCATTCCATTTAACTTTGTTTGTATTAGTATAATGTGTCCTGTAGCTTGAATGTCCTTTGGTTCAAAATATCTTTTATGTCCATTTACATAAAATACATTTACTGTTCTTCGCCAAGCATTTGCCACTGTTCTCCACAATTCGTCCGTCAGCTGAATTTCTCCTTTGTTCCTCTGATTGTCTCCTTGAAGCTTTGAAATGTCTATCTGCAACGCTGTTGGTAGTTCAGCAAATTCCTTGGCTCCTGGATCGATTCCACTTAACTGATGACTGATAGCCCAGAGACAGCTTTCTTTTCCTTCTATAATCCTTCTTACTCTCAATCTTTTACGCTCCACCGTTATCCAATAGCGTTTGTTAGTAATTTCTTTTTTCTCATTTTTTTCAGCTTCTATCATTGTTTCAATTGAATTGTCGTTAGAATTTTCCGTTCTCTTGATTTCCGTTCCTGTATCCTCCCTCCATACGCTGTCATAATGGTTTATTCCGTTGTAATAAAGCATTATTGTTCTTCCTGATCCATTTTCGTACGTAAATTCTATAGCTTCATAGTTTGGATTAAATACGATGATGTTGATTCCTAAAATTTCCTTTACAGCTAGTATCGATTCGACTCCAGCCCAGGTTCCCTCCTTCGCCAATTCCTGTATGCGAGTGAAAATGTTTGCTTCCATTTGCTCATCATTTTGGGTCCCGTTTGGCATATTAATTTCCGCCAATAGGATGTCTTTCATTTCGTCTTTGTGGTTGAGGAGATATTGCACGACATCTTGGCGTAACGCTGCAGCCATTTTGTGGAAGGTGTTGTCGAACGTTGTCCATCCTGTAAGTTGTTGTACCACTGCATAAAAAAAAACAATTCCCATCTCCTGGTACATTTATAACTTTAATGTTTTTACTGTTTGATGTTTTCACACACATTATTTTCATTTTGAAAACCGATTTTGTGCACTACACTTTCCTTCACTGCGAATTGTTTTACAAAAACGGTTTGGATGTAATTATTCGCGGATTTTTTCAATCGTATTTTTTTTCGCGCTTTTATGTTGAAATCCAGTGTTGACAATTGACCATATTATTATTATCTTGTACAACATATTCTTGCTAAATTTATATTTATTCTAAACATGTATGATGTCACGTTTGCTGTTTGCATGCTTTTTTTTCATATTAATATAAATAATTATATCAAAAATACATCAGTTCTGCTCTGAGTTTGGTAATATTCTTAATTAATAATTGTTATTCGGCTTTCTATACCAATAAGATGCAGATCGATTTGGCAACCCTTCCTCAAACTTTTTCAATCAATAGCGGTAGTTGCTATGACTACGCTTTCGGTGTTTTCATGATCCCCATATGCTTTGTACCTCTTTTTCTCTGTTCAAAACTTGGGCAATTGAGATCCAATTGGAAAGTCTCCTATGCCGGTGCCGATCAGTCTTCATTCGTCAAACAAGCCTCTTTTGCTTCCTAGTCTCTGTCTCCCTTTATTCCATCTTGCCAGGTGCCTACACTCCCGCTTCATCCAGAGGACTGAAGCAGGCGTTAGTTCTTGAAGCCTGCTACTTTTGGTGTGGCGCTAGTGACAATTTGAACATTTTAAGCTCGGTTCACAGTGGATTATAATTCCTTATAATATTTCTTCTATCAACCTACTATTATCAGTAATGTAGATAAAACATTATTATACCTGGCTGATAAACAATGGAAAAATACTATCGGTGTGATAATCACTGCACTAATTACAACATGGAAGACTTTATTCTCGAATCAAATTAACGAAAATTACGCCAACTTCCTCCGCGTATATTGTGTTTGCTGCCTACAGCCTTCAAGAAAACCGAGCTGTCAAATTAGCACCACACGCAGCACCAAATTTTCGGCTTCACGATTGTTGTTCGTGGATGACAGTCACTTCAGTCCTGTGGCTTCATCCCACTCAACTCCAGAGCACAACCGTATGCCATCTCTCCCCCTCCCACGGAAATGCTACCCAATTCTCGCAAAAAGTGCATCAACCCAACGAAAACCGAACACCACCCCGTGAGACAAAAAGAGACAACACACACCCGCACTCAAACATCGAATACAATGAACCGGGAATGCATGCTTTCACTAGCTTGTACTTACAGATCATTTCAAGCTGAACAATGCATCAGGTCCCAAGCAATACTGGGAGGCTCTCCTCGTCGACCCTCTTATTTTGAATTTTTACGGCTATGTAAAAACATATTCAAGTATTTTCAATACACAGTAAGGTAATATAAAGTGTTATTATGAATACAATACGTCAACAACATCAGCCATTCGTTTAATAGACAATTTATTCAATAAAAAGAAGGTCGACGAAGAGAACCTCCCAATGCCACCCAGGACCCAACGCACTGCTCAGCCTGATTTCACTTGCTGCTGATAGGGATCACAATACAAATTTCCTGCACTAATATGTACATAATGTGGTCATTGTTGTGTTTGTTTTAATTTCTATCCTCCACTTTCGGTAGCACACTATCACAATCACGCATCACTAGAATTCCTAGAATTTCATACATCACCATAGTTGCTCAACACTTCACCCTGGCAGCGCTTCAAGGCTCCACCAAACTGCAGCGTTTTTTTTTGCCGCCGCGGCAGCGAATTCGCGGCGGAAAATCGCCGCGGTGAGATATCATGGCGGCTTATGGGAGCGCACAAACCAACGCGATTAAAAAACGCATCGCGTCGGTTTGTGCGCACCCATAGGCCGCCATGTAATCTCACCGCGGCGATTTTACGCCGCGATTTCGCTGCCGCGGCGGCAAAAAAAACACTGCAGTTTGGTGGAGCCTTCATGCTTTGCTCATTATTCCATTAACCCTTTGCACTGCAGTATCCGAATTCTCACATTTTGAATGTCGCCGTAGCTGCGACAGCGGAGTGCACAGGGTTAATATAGTTTCCACATTTAAAATTCGTTAAACTTCTTTACTCCATATGAAATCACAGCATTCATGCGCTCCCAATCGGTTTCTGTAAATATCCCCGATTTTGTTGGCAATGCATCGTCTGGCAATTGGTCAATGACGCGAATTACCCCCATTCAACCTTCCTCCCATTTCCATCACAGTATCACAACAGCATCCTGCCATCTTGATTAGAAAAATTTAATTAATTCATATGGACACCATCAATTCTGCGATGAGTTTGTGAAAAAATACACAATGATTATACATAATGTCATTATCTTCCGCCTGGATGTGTAGAAGGTTCCCTACTTGCATCTGTCTGACTCCCCAACGATAACGCAAGGAAAGAGAAGCCAGCTTGTCGATAATATAATCTCGTTTAGCCAAGCTTCTTTTATTCTGTTTTGGCAATATGCTTATTCCATGGGCACCCTGCCGTTCTACTCATAACTGTTGCTGTGTTGTTATATTCACCAATTGCCTTTGGTGACTGAATTTGATGAGTTGCGCAGTCAGTTTTTGTTTCATATCGTGCAACCGTGACACATGATTCATGAGTTTGATACACAGTTTTTGTTGCACATATAGTTGAGAGTGTGCGTGTACTGAAATAAATGTATTATTTTCGTACACACTCACACATGATATTGGGAGCTAAAGATAAAATCAAAATAAACTAGATTTGAAATCAACTTGGAGTAAATATCTCGGTAGGCTTTGCTCCAATCATATTTGAGTTTATCTTAGTTTTTTTTTCTGAATTCTATACAGTACATTTAGATTTTGAAACATATTGAAATATATTTTCATGAGCTGATATAGTTTCGTATGGATTAAAAATTATTTTTCAAACTGTAGAACGAAAGAAAAATCTTGGAATAAATAGAATGTGTCCCACTATACATTACATCTTAATTAAGTTTGGGTTAATACTTATAAAAATCTTAAGCCCTTGCTCACGCAAAAAAATACGTAGTTATATCAATCCAAAATAGCAATCAATTCAACTAAAATTTTGGTTTAAATATGGACCAATAAAACTGATGAATTAAGTCAACAAAACCTTTGAGCTGAAATAAAACTCCATGCGTTATAGAATTGAACATCGTGTTTTATTGCTCAAAACATTTTTTTTTGTTAAACCAACTAAACGCGTTTGTTGAAATAATAAAAAAAATGATGAAGTAATTCAAGCGAAACCATTAAATTGAAATAAATCTTAATGATTTATAGAATTGAACATCGTGTTTTATTGTTCAAAACAAAATATTTTGTTAAACCAAATAACTTTGGTTGAAATAATAAACAATAAAGAACTAATACAACAAAACCATTTAATTGAAATAAAACAATATGCTCTATAAAACTAAATTTCGTGTTTTATTGTTCAAAACAATTACCGCACCATATTCCTCCAGCAGAAAGGCGTTTCGGAACGCAAGAATCAGACTTTGCATGAGTTAACATCGTGTATGCGGTTTTTTTTTAAATATAATTATCATTTATTTGTACAGGCTCAATCGAATCAACTTTACAGAGCCAAATTTTCATGTTTTTATACATCATTTGTCTTAAAACTAAAGTTAGGGGGATAAAACCGATTACTCGCGGCCGTCTCGAGGTTAATAGGAATTACAAATTACGGATGGGAAAGAGGGTGGGAATTTAAAGTATGGTTTACCTAACACATCAAATTTAAATTCTAAATTATTGAAACATTTATAACTATACAATTTATGGTTTTCTTTTGACTTGAACATGTTTTGAAAAAGAAAAAAAAACACATACACATACACAGATAAAAAAAAAAACTTAAAATAAACATACAGGTTAAACTAACTACAATCTAAGACTAATGTTAGTCAAAAACACATAAATGAGTTTCATGTACTCCAAATCACGTACAGCCAAAATATCTCGAATTGGCACATTGGGTTGTCTACCTCGAGCCCGAAGGGAATCATAAAGCTCAGATCTGACTCCAGAATGCTCAGCACAAGACCACATAACGTGATCTGCGTCCTGATAGCCTTGTCCACACTCACAGAGATTGCTGTCGCTCAGCCCAACCCGGTATAAATGAGCGTTCAAAGAATAATGATTGGACATGAGGCGAGACATGACACGAATGAAGTCTCGACCCACATCCATTCCGCTAAACCACGATTTCTTCGACACCTTTGGGATGATAGAATGTTGCCATCGCCCCAAATCTCCTTTACTCCATTTATACTGCCAGCTGACGAGTGACTGTTGACGAAAAATAGTAAAAAATTCGTTGAAGGCGATTTGTCGATCATAAATATCGCCTTCCATAGCGCCCACCTTTGCAAGCGAGTCCGCTTTCTCATTGCCCGGAATTGAACAATGAGATGGGACCCATACAAAGGTGATGATAAAATAACGCAAAGATAAAGCACTTAGAAGCTCCTGTATTTTCATGAGAAAATACGAGGAGTGCTTTACCGGCCTCAATGAGCGAATAGCCTCTATAGAACTGAGACTATCCGTGAAAATGAAGTACTGATTCGGTGTTAATGAGGCAACAATTTCTAGCGTAAAATGTATTGCCGCTAATTCAGCGACATACACGGAACAAGGAGCTTGAAGTTTACGGTTGGCGCTATAAATTTCATTAAATATTCCAAAGCCTGCTGACTCCTCTATCAATGATCCGTCAGTGAAAAACGATTTAGAGGAATCAACTTGGCCAAACTTTGCAGCAAATATCACAGGAGCAATCATAGGAAGATGATGCTCTGGGATTCCACGAAGCTCCTGCTTCATGGATAAATCAAAATGAACCGAATTGTCGAAATCGGAGAAGCAAACACGGTTGGAAATGTTCGGCGAAGGGCTGACATCCTGTGTTATGTACAAATGGTACAAAGTCATGAAGTGCGTTTGAGGATTCAACTCAAGAAGCTTCTCAAAATTTTCGATCACCTGGGGGTTCATAACTTCACACCTGGTGAGGAGCCGGAGAGATAATTCTGAAAACCGATCCGAGAGTGGCAACATGCTAGCCAGCACTTCAAGACTCATGGTGTGAGTCGAGTGCATGCAACCTAACGCGATACGAAGACACCGATACTGAATACGTTCCAGTTTAATGAAGTGCGACCGAGCCGCTGACTGAAAACAAAAACTACCGTATTCCATAACCGACAAAACCGTTGTCCGGTACAACGTTAGAAGATCTTGTGGATGAGCTCCCCACCAGGTCCCGGTAATTGTGCAGAGAAAGTTGATCCTTGGCTGGCACTTTCGCTTCACATACTCAATATGGGATCTCCAGGTGCACTTTGAATCGAACCAGACCCCAAGATATTTAAAGGACATAGAGTGAGTTATCGGCTTACCCCAAATTTGAAGCTTTGGTTGTGCTGGGTTATGCTTCCTAGAAAAAACTACCAACTCAGTTTTCTCCGTAGAGAATTCGATACCTAGCTCTAGAGCCCAAGTAGACAAATTGTCTAAGGTATCCTGTAAGGGTCCTTGCAGATCGACCCCATTGGGTCCCGTTACAGACACTACGCCGTCATCTGCAAGTTGTCTCAACGTACAGTTGTCACCAAGACAACCGTCAATGTCTTTGACATAAAAATTATATAAAAGGGGGCTTAAACATGATCCCTGGGAGACCCATGTAGCTAAATCGTGAAGCTGTAGAGGTTCCATGAGAAAAGCTCATATGTTTCTCTGACAGCAAATTGTACAAAAAATTATTCATTAATGGTAAAAAGCCACAAGCGTGGAGTTTATCTGAAAGAACTTCAACAGATACTGAATCAAAAGCCCCCTTTATGTCCAAGAATACAGAAGCCATTTGCTCTTTTTTAGCAAAAGCTAACTGAATATCTGTGGAAAGCAACGCGAGACAGTCGTTCGTTCCCTTACCCCTACGGAAACCATATTGAGTATCTGAAAGCAGGTTATTCGTCTCAACCCATTTGTCCAGACGGGAAAGGATCATTTTCACCAACAACTTTCGAATACAGGATAACATCGCGATGGGTCGATAGGAGTTGTGGTCGGACGCGGGCTTACCAGGTTTTTGAATGGCAATAACTCTCACCCATCTCCAATCATCCGGTACAATGTTGAGTTCCAAAAACTGATTAAACAAGTTCAACATGCGCCTCTTCGCGACGTCTGGGAGGTTCTTAAGCAAGTTGAACTTGATCCTATCAGCCCCTGGAGCCGTATTGCCACACGAAAGGAGTGCGAGAGAGAACTCTACCATTGAAAAGGGTTGGCTAATCTCATCTATCGAATTCGTGTTTTCGCGAGGAATCATCCGTGCCGGCACAGAATCTGGACAAACTTTTCGAGCGAATTTGAGGATCCATTGGTCCGAGTACTCTTCGCTCTCGTTGTTCGTAGTTCGGTTACGCAACCTTCGCGCCGTGTTCCAAAGAGTACTCATGGACGTTTCGCGCGATAGCCCGTTCACGAATGTTCGCCAGTAACCGCGTTTCTTGGCCTTGATGAGGCACTTAAGTTCGCGTTCGAGAGCCGTGTATACTTCGAAGTGCTCAGGTGTTCCACGTTTACGGAAAACTTTAAACGCGTCGGACTTTTTACGGTAAACCTCGGTCCATTGCTGATCCCACCATGGAGAAGGAGGTTTCCTGCGAAATGACGTTCCTGGAACTGGTCGAGTTTGAGCTTGAAGCGCGCTGTCTAAGATCAGGTTGGAGAGGAAGTTATATTCTTCCAGCGGTGAAAGCCTTTCTACCGTCGTTACGGCTTCATCTACTGCTGTCCTAAACTTTATCCAATCGATGTGACGGGTAAGATCATACGCGACGTTGACAGATTTCGACGGATTGAACCCGGTGGCAACCGAAATTTTTATGGGCAAGTGATCACTACCGTGGGGATCTTGAATCACATTCCATGTGCAATCCAACGATAATGAATTCGAACAAAGTGTGAGGTCTAATCTACTGCCAACTGAGGATGTACCAGCCAAACGTGTTACTTCTCCATTGTTAAGAACTGTCATATTGAAGTTGTCACAGAGGTCATATATCAGGGAAGATCGGTTGTCATCGTACAGTTCTCCCCAGCCTGTACCGTGAGAGTTAAAATCTCCCATGACCAACCGCGGAGCAGGAAGAACCGAACAAATATCTGAGAGTTGTTTTCGGTTAATGGAGGCTCTAGGAGGAATATAAACGGAAGCAATGCAAAGGCTTTTATTTTTAATAACAGCCTGACATGCGACAACTTCAATACCTGGAATTGGAGGAAAATTCACTCTATAGAAGGAGTAGCACTTTTTGATCCCCAAAAGTACTCCCCCTCCACGCGAATCCTCACGATCAAGACGAATAATATTGAAATCATGAATCGGAAGATTGATTTCGGAAGAGAGCCATGTTTCACAAAGAGCGAATGCATCACAACCGGTAGTGTGAGCTAAAAATTTGAATGATTCCAATTTAGGAATAAAACTTCGACAATTCCACTGTAGAACAGTGATTAAATCCCCGACCTCATTTGGAAAATTATCCATCGAAGGAAATGATAGATGCAAGGATGGGCCACTTTAATGTTAATTTCTGCAAAAAAGTTTTCACAGTGGGAAGCATTGCCATAACAATGCTTTTGAGAGGGTCAGAAATTTCGAGGTACTTAAAGATACCTTCGGCAATGTCATCAAATGAGAACAGCCCACTAGAGGAGGGGGCTTCTGTTCTTAAAATTGGGGCTTCAGGGGTTTTGGATGTCCCCGGGAGAGATGGAAAGTCCTGGGTGTAGTTAGTACTACGAAAACCAGGTGGATTAGGATTTTCCTTTTTTCCACCTTTCCTTGAATTGGGCAAGCTGGTCTCGGGCTTCTTTTCAGCAACTTTCCGTGGGCGGACGCGTCTCCGCTTCCTTGAAGCACCTTCCGGAAAGGTGAACGATGTTCCCTCTTCAGCCGAATCAAAGTCAGACTCGTCATCTGACAGAGGAGCAAAGGGATTTGTATTGGCATCGGGTGATGGTGAGGCTTTTTAACCATTTCAGCAAATGATTGCCTGGAACGCTGTTTCAGCGAGCGTTCTAATTTTTCCCCGCGTTGTTTGTACGCCGGGCACGATGAGAGAGCATGAGGAGGAGTTCCTTTACAAAAAGCGCATTTAGGTGTGCTGTCTGCGCACGCGCCATCCTCATGCTTCTCCCCGCAGTTGGAGCAGCGCGCCTTATTGCCGCAATGGGAGGTCGTATGTCCCATCTGCTTGCACTTTTCGCAGATCATGACCCGAGGTACAAACAATCGCACAGGTAGCCGAAGTTTTCCCAACTCGACGTATTGGGGAGGGCTGAGCCAGAGAAGGTCACGCGAAACGAGTCTGACGGTGTAAACTTTTTTCGCCCTTGTTGGTCGACACTGTGCCAAGTTGGCGCACATCAAGTATCTTTACTGGGGGAAGCAGAGGGTTCTTAAATCGACCAACCCCCGCTTCAGCAGGATCTCAGGGGTCAGACTCGTTTCGGAGACCACACCTTCAATTTCAATACCCCGAGCTGGGATATACACTCTATATTCTAGAGTAAAGAGCTGGGAGACAGCAATCTCATTAGCTTGCTTGAGATTGGACACAACGACCCGAAGTTTATTGGGTCTGACTTTAATTATCTCGGTCACGGCCGAGAATCGCTTCGTCAGATCATCAGAAATCTGACAAACATTTAGAGGTTTCGATTTGGGCTGAAAATAAACAACCCATGGCCCAGTTGAACTATCTGGATAAGCACGTGATCTGGTAACTCTATGAGCTACCTCATCATTTCGTGCCATAGATGATTCATCTTGCGATAAATCATCCATGGCTCGCTTGTGGGAGCTTATCACGCTCAACCACTAACGTAATTATCTACAATCAATCACAGATAAACAAACTAAACCTAAAAAAAAAACTAAAACTAAGTTCACTCTCACACACACTATCAATCACTCTCCACACTCACACACACACTACGATGAAAATGACTCAACTTATCTTGTATACTACTAAAAAAAACTTATCTTATAAGTATCACGGATCTACTGCAGCAGGGCGACGAATGTGTGCTGCTGCTGCCGAGCGACGATGAGTGACCGCGTGTACCGTCTAAGCGATGACGGTGATGTTGCTGATCGGTGGTAGTTGGTGGATGGAAGAATGCACGCTACACACGATGGGCTGCTGGTATGCGTGCCGTATAGATGCAGGACAATATGGCTTCTCGATCGTAGGCAATATTGCTAATTGCAATCAATGAGTGTATGCGGTTGGATGCTGGTCTCTGGAAGAAATGTTGGGGAGAGGCAATCATAACGGCAGCTTATTTGCAAAATTGCCTTTTGTTGGAAGTTGTGCGCATAATTATACGATCCTAACGCCCTATAGTATACTTCCAACATCTGGTATACTGATTTTCCAGTTATCTGCAAAGTGAAAATAACTCGTTGATAATTTGTTTTAAAAATTATAATTGTATATTTCAACTTACATTAGATTAGCAGAGGCAGCCACTTGCCATGTCGGCAGCATTGAGACACTTTCGAACAATAACAATATGGCGCTAAAAAATGTGCGCTCATAAAAATGTTTTGCTAAATGATAAATTAACAATTTTAGTTATTATATAAAGTAATATCACACAGCGGTGATTACTTTAAATAATATTACTGGTTTGATTTCAATTAAATTTTGAATTGATTTGGAAGTCTTTAATGAATTGAAACAAATAAAAACCTTGTACTGAAAAGAATCAAATAATTTTGTTGATTAAAAACAGAGTGATTTCCTGGGGTGATAAAATATTTTGTTAAAACAATAAATTAAACATTTGCGCTAAACGATAAATGTGGTTGTTATTAATCAAACATTATTCAAATTAATATCACACAGCAGTGCACTATGGTCCAGATTACGAATTTACGAGGAAACATGCTCTCAGCGCCTAAACTTAAAACTTTACAGTAAAGTAATGTACTACAACATGGTTTGTATCACTAAGGCCCATTTTGTGATGTTGATTAAAATTAGGGTGGTCCCCATTTTCACGGAAATACAAAACCTAACTTTTTTATTTGCAGAAATAGACGCTTACATTCTTGCGCAAAGTTGTAGCGCAAAAAATTTCATGGAATTTTCATATACAAATTTTTATGTAGCTCAAAAATTGACCGATTTAGAGCAATTTTCCCTCATCAACTTAGGGTGTACCATAAAAAATGTCTTTTTGGCCCTAACTTTTTCATTTCAATTCCCACCGTAAAGTTGTGTTTAACCGAGTTTTAGAACTTATAAAGACGTGTACTTTGGTGCACAAATCTAGCCGCTAGCTTCAATCAATCAATAGTTATTGAAGTTTTTCTTAAAAAAATACGCGCTTTTCAAATGTTGATTTTTATGATTGGGGCAGACACAAAAAAAATTAAAGACGTCATTCAAAAGAAAAGTTTATATTGTTTAGCATATGTGAAAACTAGAGATATTTTATTTTTGTATCTTGAGAAAATTACATTTGAATCTAGCATGGTATTAGAAGAAAAACTTCAATAACTATTGATTGGTTGAAGCTAGCGGCAAAATTAATATATCAAAATACACGCCTTTAAAAGTTCACAACTCGTCCCAACAAAATTTTACGATGGAAATTGATATAAAAAAGTTAGGACAGAAAAACTTTTTTTTATGAAGAAAATTTTCTGCGCTACAACTTTGATCAAGAATGTAAACGTCTATTTCTGCAAATAAAAAAGTAAGTTTTTGTATATCCGTGAAAATGGGGACCACCCTAATTTTAATTAACATCACAAAATGGGCCTTTGTTTTTATTTCAAGTTTCACCACCATAATTTTTAAAGTCAAAAATTGACCGATTTAGAGCAACTTTTCCCTCGTCAACATAGGGTGTACCATAAAAAAAAGTTTTTCTGTCCTAACTATTTTATTTCAATTTCCATTGTAAAGTTTTGTTCAGACGAGTTGTAGAACTTTTAAAGGCGTGTATTTTGATATATTAATTTTGCCGCTAGCTTTAACCAATCAATAGGTCTTGAAGTTTTTCTTATAAAACCATGCCAGATTCAAATGTAATTTTCTCAAGATACAAAAATAACATATCTCTAGTTTTAACATATGCTGAACAATATAAATTTTTCTTTTGAATGACGTCTTTAATTTTTTTTGTGTCTGCCCCAATCATAAAAATCAACATTTGAAAAGCGCGTATTTTTTTAAGAAAAACTTCAATAACTATTGATTGATTGAAGCTAGCGGCTAGATTTGTGCACCAAAGTACACGTCTTTATAAGTTCTAAAACTCGGTTAAACACAACTTTACGGTGGGAATTGAAATGAAAAAGTTAGGGCCAAAAAGACATTTTTTTATGGTACACCCTAAGTTGATGAGGGAAAATTGCTCTAAATCGGTCAATTTTTGAGCTACATAAAAATTTGTATATGAAAATTCCATGAAATTTTTTGCGCTACAACTTTGCGCAAGAATGTAAGCGTCTATTTCTGCAAATAAAAAAGTTAGGTTTTGTATTTCCGTGAAAATGGGGACCACCCTAATTTTAATTAACATCACAAAATGGGCCTTAGTGATACAAACCATGTTGTACTACATCACTTTGCTTTTAAGTTTAGGCGCTGGGAGCATGTTTCCTTGTAAATTCGTAATCTGGACCATAGTGCAGTGATTATAAAGTATACTTTAAAAAATATATTGGTTTGATTTGAATGGAATTTTGAATTGATTTGGAACTTTTTTATATATTGTAACAAATAGAAACATTGGTTTGAATACCAAAAAAATATTTTGTTGGTTCAAAGCAGAGTGATTTAAGCAATTAATAAATCATTTGATTTGAAAAATAACTGTGATTTTTCTGAATCACACAGCGGTGATTACTTTAAATAATTTTATTGGTTTAATATGATTGAAGTTTTGAATTGATTTGGAACTTTTTTATGAATTGAAACAAATAGAAACTTTGGTTTGAATACCAACAAAATATTTTGTTGATTCAAAGCAGAGTGATTTCTTTGCGTGCTACATGTATAAAATATATACGGTTAACTATAATAAATAATTTGTTGATACATGTTCATTTATACAAAATTACTCATAATAATAATAATATTGATTAAATTTGTTTGATTAATTTGTTAGATTTTGTTTATTTATTCAGTATATATTTAGTTCGATTTTATATATTATATAAAATCACAAGTTTATTAGTGTCCCGGCAAATTGTAAATCCTAGCAAATGTTGAACTAGTGGTAGTATTGTGACACAAAGACATAAATTATGAAGTTTAAGTGTTTTTCCACTTTGTCGCGAATGAATCGATGATTATTAGCAAGAGGTGGAATCGAAAAAAAAAACTGAAGTCTAGAATCACGGTTCTCGGTGGCAGTGAAATGAAGTGAAATTTTAACGCTGACAAACCGCGAAAATTGGGTTAAAGGATTGAAAGTATAAAGTTACGGTCGTTCGGAGTCGATTGGTGATATTTTTCAGTCCGGTCGCAACGTAGTAGCAGTGGAAAAAGTGACTGCTAATATTTCCCCAACTTTCCAACATCCTAGTGATTTCTCGTGGAAGTGCAGAGGATTTTTCGGCTTCCTCCAAAGCGAGTATCATGTCCACACATTCCTTCCCATTCCCTACTTGACGAGCATTCGGGCACGGCCGGCGCTGGTTTTGCTATATAATGGGTCACCAGTTTTTAAACATTGAGGACGTAGTCCCAAACATCGTCTGTTGGTTCTTTGTGTAAAAACAGCTGATCTGGCAATAAGGGAATTGCCTGCATGGGCGGTCAATCATGTTCATGCTCATGCAAATTTTAAATCCGAGCAAATGTTTTTTTTTTTTTGAAAACGTTACCTATGGAGTTAATCCAAGAGTTACATTTTTTGATAATGTTAACCAAGCCAACAGAATTGGCAATTGTTTTAACTAGATTTATTTGATTGGCTACAAATTTTGTGCCTAAGAAATGTCCACAGACAAAGTAAAAAGAAATATAGTTTTTTTTGTACATTTGGAGATGTATAGAAGATCAACATTAAAGGCCGATCGGAAAGTTCGATGGAAATTTATATAAAATTTGCAAAACGAATATGAGCAGTGAGTTCACTTTGGAATGTTTAATGCCATTCCAGTAGAAAAAATAATAACAAGGTGGCGAATTTGTTCCTGCCTTGACCTACCCTGCATGGAGATGTGTGGAATAAATGTATACGTTTGCTTCGAAACACTGCCTAACAAAAGCCCTACGCTCAATTTCAAAACGATTTCGATTCAATTTTCAAAACCTGCCTAGCTCTATCGGACCTATCCACACTTTCTCTTCTTATCTTTGGATCTAGCAGAAATTTCTGTCCACTTCTATGGTTGCATGTTTATAAGAAGGATATTTCCAATTTTCAAACATTTTAATTGATTACGTGCTTCAGGCAGCAACACAAAACATGATTAGTTAAAAGAAATATTAAGCTTTCTCAGTTTATTTCCATAGTTACTACTACTTTTTTTGCATAATTTGTCATGAAGACATTACACATTGATTTGACTTCGGTTGCGTCCTCTCAAGTACATACAAAACCAGTGTTTCAACTGATATTCCATCACCTTGACGAAGAATACTTTAATTCAGCGGTTGGCACTTGTTCGTAGTCGAATCACGTCGCCGTCATGCTGTCCGTATTCTAATCTTTCTTATGGTCAATATTTTCACAATTCACAATAACCATGACAGGTTTCATCGTAGTGATTTTGTGTTCATTCCTCCATTTCTAGTACACATCTTGTAACTCTTCGTTCGTATAAACACTGATATGCACCTGTAAAATATGATAGCTATGAATCTCACAACCGATTGAATAATGAATCAATAAAAACAACTAACCTTGATAGTTTTAAGTATAATCATTGGATCACAGCAAGAATAACAACGATAACAGCAACGCATAGCATAAAACATCGTTTTTACTGAGAGCAACATAATTCACTTCACTCCGCTTCACCGGTATTTTGCTAACCACCACCCAATGGTACATTGGTCGAAGAAAATCCATCTGGCCGCGTACACTCTCCGTCTCTCTTAAATTGCTTAGATTTTCTACAAAAATGGCTAACATCAACCATTTTGAGTAATATAATGAATAAAAACGTAACGTAATATAATAAATCAAAATTACTAACAACTGCAAAAGCGCACTGTTTCAAGCACATCACTTTTTTCTCCATCAGCTTGTTTTTGGTCTTATTAGAACTGTCAAAATACACTTTTGCTTCACAACTCAACAGCTCACCGTGATCCACCTTACGGTGGATTGGTGAGCTGCATGGTGGTTGCATGTGAGCTTTTATCGTGTTGCGTGACATCGCTGTGACATTTCCTGGCAAACTCATCAAAAAGCGACTGGTGAGAAAAACAACAGCACTTGTTTCATGCTCCTTTAGGCTTTTTGACATTTAATCACCTTTCTTTTTCTGACTCCAGAGGAATGATGGTTTGTTTTCCTACAAATGATTTTGCCTCTTGCACTCATTTGATCTTAATGGCGCTGTAGTGTGCGTGCGTTAAACGTCACTAAGCCTAATGCAATTCGCGTAGAACGTAGTACACCCATTCGAAGCATGGCAGCACAAACTCAATTCAATTCCCATCACCATTCTAGCTGTGTTGTTAAATTCACCAATAGCCTTTGAGCTGTGTTGTTATATTCACCAATTGCCTTTGGTGACTGAATTTGATGAGTTGCGCTGTCAGTTTTTGTGTCATATCGTGCCCGCGTGACACATGATTCATGAGTTTGATACACAGTTTTTGTTGCGCATATATTTGAGGGTGTGCGTGTACTGAAATAAATTTATTGTTTTCGTACACACTCACACATGATAGTGGGAACTAAAGACAAAATCAAAATAAACTAGATTTGAAATCAACTTGGAGTATATATCTCGGTACACAGAGACAAATTTGGTAGTCAATTTTACCATTATTGGGGGTTAGGATGACTTTTGCAGTATAGTGATTTTGAACTGACTATGATCATGGTCAAAACGCCAATTAAAAATAGTTGATTCAACATTTATCATAATATCGGAATAGTCCTTGTTATCATGATCATAGTCAAGAATGCCTTGAACGTGGTGAATTCGTCCATTTTCATGGTTATTGTAACCATTATATGCAATAGTCATCTTGACCATGATTTAATTGTCGGTATAACGAGAGAATTTTTCTCAGAGTAGGCTTTGCTCCAATCATATTTGAATTTATCTTAGTTTTTTTCTGAATTCTATACAGTACATTCAGATTTTGAAACATATTAAAATATATTTTCATGAGCTGATATAGTTTCGTTTGGATTAAAAATTATTTTTCAAACTGTAGAACGAAGGAAAAATCTTGGAATAAATGAAATGTGTCCCACTATACATAACCTCTTAATTAAGTTGGGTTAATAGTTATTAGTTTATTAGTTTCTCGGCAAATTGTAAATCCAAGCAAATGTTGAATTAGTGGTAGTATTGTGACACTAAGACATAAGTTATGAAGTTTAAGTATTTTTCCACTTTGTCGCGAATGAATTGATGATTATTAGCAAGATGAGGAAATGAAAAAAACTGAAGTCTAGAATCACGGTTCCCGGTGACAGTGAAATGAAGTGAAATTTCAACGCTAAAAACCCGCGAAAATTGGGTTAAAGGATTGAAAGTATAAAGTTACGGTCGTTCGGAGTCGATTGGTGATATTTTTCAGTCCGGTCGCAACGTAGTAGCAATGCAAAAAGTGACTGCTAACCTTTCCCCAACTATCCAACATCCTAGTGATTTCTCGTGGAAGTGCAGAGGATTTCTCGGCTTCCTCCAAAGCGAGTATCATGTCAACACATTCCTTCCCATTCCCTACTTGACCAGCATTCGGGCACGGCCGGCGCCGGTATTGCTTTATAATGGGTCACCAGTTTTTAAACATTGAAAACGTATGTTAGTCCCAAACATCATCTGTTGGTTCTTTGTGTAAATACAGCTGATCTGACAATAAGGGAATTGTATGCGTGGGCGGTCAATCATGCTCATGCTCATGCAAATTGTAAATCCGAGCAAATGTTTTTTTTTTTTGGGAAACGATACCTATGGAGTTAATCTAAGAGTTACATTTTTGTTCAATGTAAACCAAGCAAACAGAATTGGCAATTGTTTTAACTAGATTTATTTGATTGGTTACAAATGTTGAGCCTATGAAATGTCCACAGGCAAAGTAAAAAGAAATTTAATTTTTTTTGTACATTTATAGATGTATAGATGTTCAACATTAAAGGCCGATCCGAAAGTCCGATCAAAATTTATACAAAATTTGCGAAACGAATATGAGCAGTGAGTTCACTATGGAATGTTTAATGCCATTCCAGTAGAAATATTAATAACAAGGTGGCGAATTTGTTCCTGTCTTGACCTACCCCGCATGGATATGTGTGGCATAAATGTATACGTTTGCTTCGAAACACTGCCCAACAAAAGCCCTACGCTTAATTTCAAAACAATTTCTATTCAATTTTCAAAACCTGCCTAGCTCTATCGAACCTATCCACATTTTCTCTTCTCATCTTTGGTTCTAGCAGAAATTGCTGTCTACTCCTATGGTTGCATGTTAATAAGAAGGATATTTCCAATTTTCAAACTTTATAATTGATTACGTGCTTCATGCAACAACACAAAACATGATTAGTTATAAGAAATATTAAGGTTTCTCAGTTTATTTCCATAGTTACTACTTCTTTTTTTGCATAATTTGTCATGAAGACATTACACATTGATTTGAATTCGGTAGCGTCCTCTCAAGTTACATACCAAATCAGTGCTGCAACAATTTCTATTCAATTTTCAAAACCTGCCTAGCTCTATCGAACCTATCCACATTTTCTCTTCTCATCTTTGGTTCTAGCAGAAATTGCTGTCTACTCCTATGGTTGCATGTTAATAAGAAGGATATTTCCAATTTTCAAACTTTATAATTGATTACGTGCTTCATGCAACAACACAAAACATGATTAGTTAAAAGAAATATTAAGGTTTCTCAGTTTATTTCCATAGTTACTACTTCTTTTTTTGCATAATTTGTCATGAAGACATTACACATTGATTTGAATTCGGTAGCGTCCTCTCAAGTAACATACCAAATCAGTGCTGCAACTGATATTCCATCACCTTGAAGAAGAATACTTTAATTCAGCGGTTGGCACTGGTTCGTAGTCGAATCACGTCACCGTCATGCTGTCCGTATTCTAATCTTTCTTATGGTCTATATTTTCACAATTCACAATAACCATGACAGATTTCATCGTAGTGAATTTGTGTTCATTCCTCCATTTCTAGTACACATCTTGTAACTCTTCGTTCGTATAAACATTGATATGCACCTGTAAAATATGATAGTTATGATTCTCACAACCGATTGAATAATGAATCAATAAAAACAACTAACCTTGATAGTTTTAAGTATAATCATTGGATCACAGCAAGAATAACAACGATAACAACAACGCATAGCATAAAACATAATTTTTACTAAGAGCAACATAATTCACTTCACTCCACTTCACCGGTATTTTGCTAACCACCACCCAATGGTACATTCGTGGTGCAACAACCCAACCTCACCTTCCAGGAACAGTTAATTTTTTTTTGCTGAACTTAGTTACTGTCTAAACTTCTGACGAGTCCCATCCTTAACTGCAAGGAAAACCTCTCCAAAACTTTGGAAAATTACTCTCCAGAATTTCTTGAAAAATATTTTTAAATTTCTTAGAAGTTTGTTCCTAAATTTTTGAGAAGTCCTCTTGGAAACTTTATGATAGTTGTCTTCTGAACTTCGAATAAGTTTGCTCCTGAATCTCTGAAAAATTCCAACTTTAGCTACTAGTAAGTAACTCATATACTTCTGAAAAGTTTCATCCTGTTTTTCTCAGAAGTAACTACCCAAACTTTTGGTATTCCTGAGCTTCGAGCCTCATTTTGAACTTCTGAAATGTTCGATTCTGAACTTCAGGAAAGCTCTCTAGCACTTATGATTGATTACGAGCTTATTCTATTTGAACATCCGATAAGTCTCATCCTGAACTACGAGGAAAATTTTATCAAAACTTTGGAAAAGTCTGCTGTAGAATTTCTAGGAGAATTCCCTTAAATTTGTTGAAAGTTTCTTCCTGAATTTCTAAGATGTACTTTTTTTGATCTTTTGGGAAGTTTTCTCCTGCCCTTATGTGAAGTTTGCTTCTGAAATTCTGAAAAAATCTTGCTCAAACTACTAGGAAGTACTCACTATTCTTCTTGAAAGTTTCTTTCTGTTCTTTGAAGAGGTTTCTTCATGAACTTTAAGAAATCCTCATTCTGAAATTCTGAAATTCAGAAATGTTCTCTTTTGAACTTTGGGAAAGCTCTCTAGCATTTCTGGAAAGTAACATTTGGAAGTTTGTTTTGGAACTTCTGATAAGCCTTTCCCTGAACTTCAGAGAAATTCTCTCTTCAATTTCCAGGACGTTCTGAGCTTTTTTTGTTTCTGAATTTGTGAGAAATATTAGTTAACGCCCTCCCTGGTTAGTTTCTTCCTGAACTTCGGGAAAGTTTTTTTTCCTGACGTCTGAGAAAACTCCACAACCTCGGGAATGTTCCAAACTCCCAAGAAGTCGTCTCCCCTAAACTTTTTAATGAAGCTCTGAGAAGTCCTCTTCTGATTTTCTGGGAAGTTCTATCCTTAACTTCTGGGAAATATGATCTTGAACTTCAAAGATGTTTGGTCCTGAATTTTTCGGTTTATCCCTTCTTGAACTGCTAAGAGCTTTTCTTTCTATGCTTCAAGAAATCTAGGACTAATTTTATAAAACACTTAACTCGTGGGTCGATTTTCTTATCCCATGTGCAAATGTACTGAAATAAGGCGTTTAGAAGTACCTTAGGAAAAACCCAAGGTTCTGAGATTAATTTAAAAAGCTCATCACATTTACTACTGTTCTGAGTTTCCGTCTGGGTTTGCGAACTAATGTTAGGATCACAAACGAGAAACTGAAATTTACTTTTTGTTATTCCGACTCAAGGTTCATTGGTGGTCCTAATGAATTGAGCTCTTGGTTCCTACCACTCTCTGTTGAGCATAAGTCTTACTGTCTCCTTGCCACAAGGCCTCTTACGATATCCACATTAAATTTAATTAGTTCAATGAGCTATTCAAACTGACGGTAATTTGTTTTGTTTTTAATAAGATTAGACATTTTTTGCTAGAAGTAAATTGTTTTTCTTGTCACCTGCAAAAAAACTGGGGCCGTATTTTGGATCTCGAAAAGAACGACTTTTTGTACGAACGCTTGTGAGAAAAAGTTCTTCGTTTCGAGTTCCAAAATGTGGCCCCTGGTTTACTGTATTTCTTATCTTACTAAACGAATTACCACGAATCGATAAAAATCGCAGATCAAAACAAACTCTTAAACGACAAAATGTGACAGATCACTCACTAGTTTCTGAGCGATCGATTGAGTCGACCAACTCGACAAAATTTCGTCGATCTCGACATCTGTAATAGCAAAATCGCTCTATCGAGCAAAGTGACGGTCGACTCGATTTCTATAATTGGCCCCATAATATCCATATGGTCGATTATCGTTCGTTGAACAAACATTAGCTTATTTTCTATTTCAAGAAGAATGCATAATTTTTTGTTTTCTTTCATATGAAAAATCTTTTGTACCGGACAGGGAAGATACTGCATCCGTACCAAAACAGAAAATACTAGCCTAAAGAAAAACATGTCACCTTCTATTAACATTTGGCGTTTAGTTGCTACATATTTCCTGTTTTTCCCACTGTATATACTGGCTACACTGTGCTTTTCGGCTTCCGATCCGTTTTTGCTCTGAACGCGGTACCACCATAGACTAACTCTAAGACCAGTAGGTCCCAGACAAAAACGATTTTTTTCTTGGCTCAGTCAGTACTAGAACATCGGTCCCAAGCTCGGTCCCAAGTCAATAATGCGCCCCTAATAATGAACTCGCATGAACACACTCTCAAATATTCTGTCAAAATAACACAGCAAATCAAAACAAAGGCGCAAATATGTATAACAAGGTGCTGGCTTCAAGGTGTATTTCGGACCAAGGGGTTCTACAACAGTGAACCAATTTCAAATCGCTAGTTGCATATTGATTGTTGGTACCACCATGGACCCAAAAGGGAAGGACGTAGTTCTCCGGAAGAAACATTTGAAAAATTATGGATCACTATCGTACTAGAGAACCGGGCTCTAGTACTGGCAAAGTGCCGTGTATACTAGATTATTTTCAATATTGCGTAAGCCTGCTTTACTGTGCATGTCAGTTATGACAGCTGTTTTTATTTACAAATACAACTGGAACCTGTCGTCGTATCGTCGTATCCTGGCATGATGTGCAACTTTTCTGGCTCCCGTTGTGCTGATCCGGAGGACCGAGTGACTGCAATCAAATTAGATCGGGAAATTTAATGTTCATAGCGACGACAAATCTAAATTAATCCCAAAGCAAAATTAGGTTCTGTGTCGGCGACGATGAAGGAACGGTTGAAGCGTTTAAGTTTTTAGCAACGACGAGCGATCCTGTCGAAGGCAATCCAGAAGTTGACTGTAGACCATTTTGATTCGACAGCTGACCATTGAGACAGCCAATATAGCTTAATGACGATGGCTTCATCCTAAATGGATGGAGAAAAGCAATGGTCATTTGCTGTAATCGATGAATCCGTATATGTCGATGCTGCTAGACTTGTCACTCGATTGAGAATAGTGACAATTGTTAGCATAGTAGGGCAGTTACTTCATATTTGTCATCTGTTGAAATCAGCACTGATTAAAAGACATTCGCTGGAGTGGCATTGGTTAAAAGTTCACCTCTGCTTTGAGTTCAAAACTTGAGTTTTGTACTCTAATAAGAGATACTCTTTAATGAACAATATTATCCAATTAGATATAATATCAAACACCATATCAAATAATCGTAAATCTTGTTCGTTTCACAATGTGCAGATGAAACGATGCTTCCATCTCAAGATAAGATAAACTTGCATCCAGCATGAAATTTCTTTCCTATAGGGATTTTTTCACAATCGCACATGAAATTTTGTCCACGAATAGAGTTTAAGGAACAAAAACGAAAAATATGATTCACACTTAATTCTATTCGCGGATTGCCCCGCGATCAGCTTTACTTAACTGTCCGTAGGAAACACGATTATATATATTCGTATTTCGCATTTCTTTCATAACCAAACTAAACAAGACCAAAGGAATAAATCTGACGAGGTAACCATGAATTTATTCTTTACCCCTATGGTTGCTTAAAATCGAGCAAGCATAAAACTTTTGATGCAGAGAAATATGTTCGTGCACTGCTAGCCGCTGAAAGAAGTGATGTGGAAGCTTTGTCTTGCGATAAAGCAGAAGTTCATACCTGGCGTTTCAGTGGAGTCACTGTTCCCAGCGACGATGGACTCATCCGAGTCGTCTACATCCACACCAAGAACGGCGTCGACAAGAGGGTTAACACCGTTAACACGCATTTTTATCCTGTCTAACGGCAGTATACCCAACAACCAAGATACGGCATAGTTCCAGGCACTCGACGTGCCCACCACAACCATCAAAAATCCATTTTATCTGATGCATCAACATCCGTAGCTGGAGGATTATCGCGTTCCAACCATTCGTCCAAGAAACAATCGAGGAGAAGCAGCAGCGTAAAAATGATTATATTACTTTTATTATACTTTTGTTGTAGAATTTTGTTGCTTTTGGCTACTGATACTGCATCAGCGGTTGAATTTGTTTTGACAAGAAAACAGGGTTACCGAAGTTGAAAAAAACGCAATATTTGAAAGCAGGGTTGCTGTTTTTCTAGTACTACTTTGATAATAATATTCTAGTATATATGGAACTTGATACACTGAAAATGATGACCACGTGTGTCATAAATAAATCGTCCGTCCGACGTCCGTAATTAGTCCGTGGTATTACTGCTTGTCGGAAAGAAAACAGGCTAGATCCAAGCCGATTCTAATTAGACATATCGGAGACATTTGCAGCAACTGTCAAAATTGCCGTTTTCCGTTCCGTTTCCGTTATCATTATGTTTGAGCGGTTGGTTGTTTGGTTTTGGAGTGACGGTGAGCAGCAGATTTCATATGAGATGGCCGGAGTACCGGGATTTCCCCCGGGAAACGGCCTCCGGTACGCGATTGGTGCGGACCCAGGAAGGAGGCTGCAGAGCCGGGGGTTCGGCAGAATTCGGCGTGTTTTTTGGTGCTGTCATCGATGTAGAGGAAAAATGCGTGTTTTTTTTTATAACGTCTGTGGCGACAATGGCAGATGTACCTGCTGTCGGTGACCGCGAAAACGCCGGGTCGAGCGTCGGGGTATATCCCCGGCATTGGAAATAACTCCCCGTTTAAGGCGGGGGAAAGATTGTTTGAAAACTTACCTGGAAACGGGTTTTAGGATAGGCCTAGTCCCAGAGGTAAGAACCCTAGTGTTGTTTCATCCCTTAGTTTCTTTTCTTTCGTTTTAGGTGAAAAATAGATTAGATTCCAGACAAGACGTCCGGACTTTTCTAACCCCCATTTAATAATTTTCCTATTTTTAGTTTTTGTTGCCGTTGGGAGGGTAAGTTGTTCCACATTTCGCCGTTTCGGTGCAGTTGTAGCGATGTGAGCAGTGGGTTAGAGGCGAAAGGTGAACCACGTTTTACCTGCCTTGCTACTTCCGTGTCGGTTTGGGCGATGGATAATTGGGCAGGATTTGGTTCAGGGGGTTTGAGGTTTTATCGGCAAAACCACGTTTCTCCGACCTTGCCTTCCACTCCTATTGCTCCCTGGTTTATCTCCTGCTGTTTTGGCTTTTTTGTTTATTTGTTCGTGGTCGTCTATAACTCCCGACTGATGGCCCCAGGCCATTGGTAGGAGAGCGACCAACATGAGCTTCCAGAGCTACATTCTCGCCTTAGTAGGGGGGGGGGGGGGGTTGTTGGATTTTGGCTTCCTTCTGTGTTTAGGCATTCCAATGGTGACCGTTCTACTAGATTTTTCGTGGCTGGTGTCCGAAGTACTAGATTTTGTAGAAAAGGCCGTCTCCTTGAGAAAACATAAAAGTTGTGCTGCCCTAGACGGGTCATCGCCGAGGGCGTCTCGGATGCTGCCCGTTATCCCATGTAGGATACGCACAGCTCGTAGTTTGGGCACACGCAAAGGATGTGCTCAACGGTTTTCCGAACTTTGCAGTAGTTGCATTCTGCGTGAAATGGACCACCGCCCATGTTGTGCATAATTTATTTATTATTTATTTCACGTCAAACAATAGTAGACCATTTCGTAACATGGATAATTCTTACATGGATACATCCTTATACTAAAATTAAATGCCTATGTTCTATTACTTCGCAGAGTGTTAAAATATTTTTTCAATTTTGTCCTAGGTGTATTAAAGTCAATTATTTCACAATGCTGATTATATACAATCAGCATAATTTGTACAATGACGATCTACTGCGAATAGGTTACGATTGCGTAATTGTCGAGTGGGGGTATATAAATTTAGCTTTGACAAAAGATCAGTTGAGTCAATACGTTGTGATACCAATTCATTAACAAACAAGAGCTTAGCATAATCCCGACGTTCTTTTAAAGTTTCAATATTGATCAGCATACAACGTGCCTCAAATGCTGGGAGAGGTAATGCTGTCCACCCAAGTAACCACGAGGCTGTAATAGCATGCATATATAGGGCACATGCATTACGTCTAGTGCATCATTGAAGTTAGATTAAAGCTGAAAAGGGCCCCACTAAGATCGAACTAATGCTATATCTTTCGTAATGCCATAAGACATTGCTAAAGTAGCATTACTGCATTGGTAATGCATCACTACATTCTTAAACTAATCTAAAGGCCGAGCTACAATAGGGAGCGCAGCGGCGCGGTGCGGCAGTTTTTGACATAAAATATATGGATAAACTGTCAAAAACTGCCGCACCGCGCCGCTGCGCTCCCCATTGTAGCTCAGCCTTAACGCTTCATTACTTGACAACTGTTGAATTGATGCGATCCCGCAATACCGATGTTGATTTTGGGTTGAACAATTGCAATAATATAATGCTTGTGGTTACTTGGGCATCCTAGCCTACGCAGTGCATAAAATAAAAACTGTTTTTGGATTGACTCTATTCTTTCTTCATGTTTTTTTCATATAAGGGAACCAAACAATACTACAATATTCTAATATTGACCGGACATAAGCAACATAAAGCGTTTTTATTGTATATGGATCTAAAAAGTGGTAACCAAAACGTTTTATAAAATTAAGCATATTGCCTGCTCTATGAACTATCGTGTTATAATGATCCACAAACGTTAGTTTTGAGTCTAGAATAATACCTAAATCTCTTATTTTATCGCATTTTTGTACACTTTCGGTTCCTAATATAACTTGGACGTTTGGCGTGCTTTGTTTTCTGCTATACGTTATGAGATTACATTTTTTAACATTTAGTTTCAATAGACTTTTACAGCACCACGAATGAAAAACTTGGATATCATTGTGAAAAACAGTAATTTCATTATCGTTCTTAATTTCTAAGTACAGCTTTATGTCATCAGCATATATAAGTACATTGAGATTTTTTAAGATAAGAGATATGTCATTAATGTATAGAATGAAAAGTAGAGGTCCTAAGTGTGAGCCTTGAGGAACCCCCGACGTGACATGAATTGGGTTAGACTTTTTATTATTAAACTTTACAATTTGCTGACGATCAGTTAAATACGATTCAATCCAATTGAGCAGTCTCATCTCAATTCCCATCTTTTCAAGCTTGAAAATCAACATTGGAATATCTAATCTATCAAACGCTTTACTGAAGTCGGTGTAAAGAGCCATTACGTGATTTCCTTTATCCATTGCATTTAATGAGTAATTAACAAATTCAGGAAGTTCGTAGCAGTTGAGCGGAAATCTTCATGTGTATTTGTTAGTAAAAAATCTAAGTAACAATTTTGCTGGTTTTTCACGTGATTAGTTTGGTTAAGCCCTAAAAACGCAAGTTTTTCAAAAATAAATTGTAACGTTTCATTATCACCAACGACAGGAAGTAAAATACTCTCATTTGCTGCGTCCGGAATAAAATCTGCATTGCGCTGATTGAAATCGCCATATACATGAACTTTATATTCAGGAGGAAATTGGGTTACAATTTCTTCAGCTGCTTGAAAAAAGATTTTGTATGTAGACTTACAAGCTTGATCTGGTGGAAAATACACTGTTGCAAAAATGTGAGTTACACCAGCAATATGTGTTTTCACCCATACATGCTCAAATTCTTTAAATTTTGATGAAACCAGAAGTTCAGAGCTAAAGTTTGAAGAAACTGCAATGAGAACTCCTCCACCAGACTTTCTGTGCGTTAAAAGTAAGTCCCGGTCGTCTCTAAAAACATTATAATCACTGCCAAAAATTTCCTCACTTTTAATGCTATCATTCCAGCTTGTTTCGGTACCCAAAATAATCGAAAAATTGTAGCACAAAATATTTTTATGTATAACGTTCATTTTTGATGCACTTTTCATGCGATTAAAATTCTGACAATACACCAGAATTTCAGTAGAAGGTGATTCTGAGGGAATTGATGGAAGTACGTCATTATTTAAAACTATAGATATATTACCAGTCGCATCCGGTTCGTCATAGTCTACCTCTGAAGAGTGCGTCAGGTCGAGCGAAAACACGGACGCTCACAGGAACAGGACGTACAATGCTGCGAGAAAGAGTTTCGCATGAACCAATGAACCTCGAAGCCAACCCCATGGCGTGACTTGGAGCCGTCGATGAATCGCACTTGTTGATCTGCGTACTCTTCATTGAGCAGGCTCAGAACCGATTTCCTTAGCATTGTCGTGTTGTCTCCCGCTTTGAATTTGTTTTTGATTCGGCGTTAAGTTTTCATCGGTGTGCTGTTCCATTTTCTTGGCTCGTACCAATACAGTTTTGCGATTGGCGGGAGGTTTGAGCCATTTATCGCCTGCAGTATTCCGTTAGAGATTTCTATCATATACGTGGTTTCGGTTCCACTAGTCTTCGCCAAAAAGCTTGCCGTTCTACAGCTGATTGCCTCATCGACGACCGTATCGAAAGGCATGACCCCGATTTCATGGCAAGCTGCCGCTGCTGGAGTGGAAGGAAGCAAACCTGAGATTTTTCTGATGTAGCTGTTATAGATTGGTGCTAACGTATTCACCAAGTTGGAGGCTTGAAGGGTTCGACTCAGTGCTCGGTGTGTGTCGCTGACTACGATTAGTAGGATATCGTCCGCGTAGACGAAAGATGTAGCATCCTTTTGGTAGTACGCAGAAAATGCCGTTCATAGCGTTCAGAAATAAAGTGACCGCCAAAACAGATCCCTGAGGAACTCCAGTCTCTTCCCGGAAGGTTCGTGATCTGCTATTGCCCACAAGGACCTCGAAGGTTCTATCGGTGAGGAAGTTTTTCACGAAATGGAACATGTTTCCGCAGATACCCCAGTCTACCAGTTGCTGAAGAACGTGTGGTGTCCATGTACGGTTGTACGCCTTCTCCAAGTCCAAAACTACATGTTGTCATTTTTCTTTGGCTTCCGCAAGAACTTGCCCTAAGGTGGCGAAGTATGTATTTGTTCCTCTTCCGGGTCGAAAAGCAAACTGACGATGATCAAATCGATTAGCTTCAGTGAGGGTGTCATTCAGCCTTCTATTGACCATCCGCTCCATGGTCTTTGATAAGCAGGAGGTAAGCGAAATTGACCTGTAACCCTTGGGTTCGTGGCTCGTTAGGCCTGTATGGCCGGTATGGAAATAATGAAGCTATGTTTCCACTGTTTTGGGAAGGTATTGCTCGTCCAGGTATGATTGAATGTATCCAGTAGCGCGGTGCGCCCGATTAGAGACATGTTTTTCAAAATGCTGTAACCAATATCGTCTGGTTCAGCGGAAGTTCCCTTCGTGGACGGTAGCGCGACATTTAGCTCTTCAAGAGAAAAAGGGCGGTTGAAGCTTTTGGTGCCGGAGTTGGAAGGAATCGGGAGCTTCGTGATGGAATCCAAGTTGGGGTTGTTGCGTCGAGCGAAAGCCAAGCTGTATTCGTCGATTGATGAGAGTTCGGCGAAGTATTCGCCGAGGATGTTCGCTGTCACTGTTGGGTCGTCATATATTGTTTCGTTGTAATATAGCACCGGGTGTGAACTTTTCTTCTTACCGTTTAGAGAGTTCATTCCTCTCCACATTTCAGTGGCGGTCTGATTTGCGTTGATGGATTCCAGGAAATTTGCCCAGCTATCCTGCTTCGCCTTCCTAATCATCTGACGTACCTTGCTGTTCTGACTTCGGTAGAGATCAAGGGCAGCCTGTTTATCAGCGTGCCCCTCCGGAATACCTTTAGTTGCACGCAGAAGCTTTCTGCGCCGCTTGACCGCCATTTTTATATCTTTGGACCACCAATGCAGTGCCCTGCGGCCGAGGGTGGACTTCGACTTCGGGATTGTTTCGTTTGCTGCTTCGATGATGATGTTGCTATTTTTTTCGATATTGGGTGCGATTTCGTTGGCGATTTTCAGATCCATGATGACGGAGAAAGTGGTCCAGTCCGCTTCGGAGTATTTCCACGTAGGGCGACGGGTGATCGTAGGAGGAGGAGCATCATAGGTGATCAGGATTGGATAATGATCACTACTACCATGGAGATCGCTTGATTGTTTAACAGTGGTGCTCAGGTAGATGCTTGCAGCGGGCCAAAATGAAATTTTGCGCCAATGCCACGGGCCGCAATGAGTTATTTTTAATGGGTTAAAATAATTAATAAAAAACAGCTTATTTTGAGGACACGTTACTTGTAGATGTACCTGAAATGTAAAGCAATGCTCTTTCTTCGAAAATAAAAAAAAATTACAAACAAAAAAATGTAGATTTATATCACATTCAATTTATTTGAAATCAATAAAAAAAACTTTTCGCATTTTAATACACAATTCACTTACACTTTTCTTGAGCAAGCTTATCGAGGTCAGCCTTCATGCAAGAGGTCGAATTACGCAATGAATTGTCCAAATTTTCATCACATATCTTATTTTATGCTTTTGATTTTACTTGCTTCATCACGGAAAACAGTTGTAAAGAAAAGAGCATGATTTCGCAGCTCTGGGAAGCGCTCTTCCGGAACAAATATGGCATAGAACTCCAACAAATCATGTCGATCAAATTTTTCTCGCAGTTCCGTGTCGCACTGTAACTCAATTAGTTCCATTTGGATATTATCTGGGGCTTGTTCAGCATCAACACTGAATGGAGCAGAAAAAAGTTTTAGAATTTTGTCATGCGCTTTGAAATCTCCAAATCGACGAGAAAAATCATTTTTCATTGTTTGGAGTGCGTCAACGTATTTTTTAGTCAACATCACATTGCATTTTCCGAGAGTAGGGAAATGGGCAAAATTTAGAATTTTCATCTGTTTCTCCCACAACACGAGTTTGTTTTCAAATGTATTGATTTGATTAAACATGCTGTGCGCCAATTTGCCTTTACCCTGGAGACTTAAATTCAAATCGTTCAAGTGCGTTGTAATGTCAGTCAGGAAAGCCAGATCTTTCACCCACTCCGCATTATCGAAAAACTTACTGATTTACCTTTGCTCTCCATGAATTCGACAATTTCTTTCCGAAGAGCAAATACGCGTCGCAGCACCTTTCCCCTGCTCAGCCAACGTAACGGGTGGCAACTAAAATTTTGGAATTTCTTTCTCAAGCTGTCAAAAAAAGACAAACATAGTTGAAGAAGATCTGATTTATTCAAATAAAAGATACATTGTCCATTGTTGAAAAAATATTAGTGAACATTTCAAAACGGTCCGTAATCGGATGTTCGGCGAAGCTTCCGTTTGATGTCGGAACAGGAGCGTTGTACGGCCTCCATGTCAACTTTGCGAATGCATCTCTTGATTCTGCCAATCAACTGTTTGCAATTCGTGGCTCTCCAGTTATTTTTGTATACCAAGGAACTCAAAACCCCGAAGAAATCTTCGATTGGGCGACACTGAGGCAGATTTGTCGGGTTGTGGTTTTTGGGTACAAATGGGATCGAATGGGTATTAAGGAACGATTTTGTTTTTATGGCGTAATGCGATGACGCTTTATCCGGCCAAAACACGTATTGTCCATCAGCATGATGTTTTTGTAGAAACGGGATCAAAATTTTCTTCAAACATTCGTTCTGGTACACATCTTGATTGATTGCCAAACCAGAGGGCTTGAACCATGGCTTAGAAATGCCTTTCTCGGAAATGGTAATGAACATCATCACTTTCTGTTCAAACTTATGTTTAAACTTATATTTTATGTTTGGAGGTGTAGTAGAACTATCCTTTGAATAGTATCGATCGTTTCCGGGAATCTGCGTCTTCGAAAGAGGGAAGTAGCTTTCGTCGTCCAAAACAACTTTTTTCGGAATAATTTTTAATTAACCAACGGCATTAGGATTTCAGCGTTGAAATCTGTGAATCAGTATATTCCGGGGCTCGTGTCTTCTTTCGGCACTTTATTCCGACTCTTTTCAATGTTTTGCAGATGTACTGGTGAGAACAGTTGAACTTTCTTGCGGCATCCCGTTGGCTCAGTGAATCCTTGTTGTTGGAGGCACGAGATAGAGAACGAAGTCCTTTTGCGTCCATAATTTTGGCTGGTCTTCCACTACCTTGCTTGCGAGCAGTTGTTGAGGATCTTAGGATATGGTAAACAGTCGAAGTCGCAACATTTTCGCTTTTAAAATGTTGTACCGTATACGTTTTGCCGAGATTTCTGTGCAGTTCGTAGAACTGCACAACGCGCTCGCGAAATACTTCTTGTTTCGACGGCATTTTGAGCAAAACTGAGCAAGCATAAAAAAACAGAAAATACTAGCAGAAAGAGGAGAGAAAGAGCTAACGCATACACACTCTTATTTCTCTCTGAGCTCGTTTGTTGTTGAGCATAGAGGCCTCGAAAAAAATCCAAAATTTTAATTGCCACCCGTTACCTCAGTATAATATGGTACGTCACCATATTCTGCATCCGTGTCTACTAGAAGTGCCTGAAATTCTTGATGGTTCAATGCGTGCGATCGGATGAAATTAACTATTTTGATGACATCTTTCATGACATCTTTGAATCCCACGCTTTGGGCGCAGAGGTTCTCCTGGTGCAAGATGCAATGGTACTGGGAGAATTGCTCGGACACTTCTGGCAATTTTCGAAGATGGGCAGTTGCACCTTCATGTTTTCCTATGAATTAACATTTTTTTCAGTAATAAAATGATTAAGCACAGAAAACAGACAAACAAGCTCAAACATAATTCATAAATAAATAAATTTAAACATAAATAAATGAATGAAAAAAAATACCTAAAAATTAACACCATCCTTCGTACTAAATTTTCCAAGGCCGTAAATCTGATAAAGCTGAATATTTTGCATCAATTTGTGTGCAACCCTTCTAATCTAATCTATCTAATCTAATCTCACACTAACGCAGCCAATTCTTGAAGGCATCCTGGAAAATGATGGTTTCTTGAATACATCATTTTTCTTGTCATCGGCCAGGCCAACTGCGTAGTATGTGCCGCAGAGAGGATTCCAAGAAATATAGCGATTCCAGAAAGATCTAAAATCGCTTTACTACTCTGAATCAAGGGAAGGAAGAAAGCGTGGACCTCCCGTACCAAACGCTTCCATGTTGAGTTATACAGTGTGATAATTTGTACCTTATCGTTGGGAGCATAGATGCTAGAAGGATTAGTTTATGCTCCTTTTGCCTGTGGGTGAACTTTTGGCATTTGAACCAAAAGCGTGGCAATAATTGCCAAGGTTATAGCGCCTTATCTCGCTCCATGGGGGGTAAGTGGACTAAAACTTACGATGATGGATAAATGCGAAGCTGAAAATAGCATAAAAAATATTGTGAAGGGATGTTATAAAATAAAATGAGAATAACATGTGTACTATCTGCATGTCTTCTGATTCCATGGATGATCCAAAATTATATACCGTATAAAGAAATAAAGAATACTTACATTTTTCGTGGTAGGGTAAGACTTCAGCATGCTATCTTACCGCGCTGCCTACATTGCGTTGGTGGGACTGCCTCCTAAGGTATAGCTGACGAGATACAGCGTTTCTTGCTCTGCCGCTGGTGAACAGACCTCCTTGGTGGACAGACGCTCGGCACGCACCTCCTCAATCTAGCTGAAGTCAGAAGGACAACAGTGCCCAGGCTGCACTACCAGCTAAGTACGCAACCCTTAGCTGGCGGTCTTTGTCATCTGCTGACCCGTGGAAGCATGAGGTAGGAACTTGTGAGGACCAGAGCTATGTTGCGGGGACGCACGCTCCATCACAGTTGTCGACTCACCATTTTGCAGCCCGCATCAATTTGTGTGCAACCCTTCAAGTAAGAAGTAAATAAACTTACGGCCTGATGCCAGCGCCAAATACATCAAATGTCCATAATAAATGTGATAATGCCAGTACTGTCAAAAGGCGACGTTCAAAATAGCAAAACATTTTAGGCAAGAATTTTATGGAGCTTGCACGTCTTTACACTGCGGTATAAGCTTGAATAATTTAAATAAGATGGAAAACAAAATACATACCACACATAGCGGGAGCTGCATCGGTAAAAACTCCGGACATTTTCTTCAGCGGTAGATCAAACTTTTCTAAAACAGCGCACAGAGCATTAAAGATATCAATGCCCTTCGTCGTTCCTTTCATGGGGAAAAGGCTTGCCAATTCCTTCAAACTCAACACAAGATTTTCAGCAATGTCTTCAACCCGCCTGGTGATGGTCGCCCGCGACAAACTCACTTGCGCAAAGATGCGACTTTTTTAGGGACAAATCATTTGAACCATAGCTTCCATACATTCCTTAACAAACTCGCCAACAGAAAATGGCTTCGAATAGGAAGCGAGTTTTTCTGCGATAATGAAACTTGCCTTTGTGCACAACTCGTTTTCTTGCTTTCTTCTCACAAAAAAGTTTTGCTGGCTACTCAAATTTCCCCTGAACTCAGCACACTTTTCAGCCCGCGCCACACCGACATATTTATCCATTTTTGACGCATGTTTCGACTCGTAGTGACGCTTCACATTAAATTCCTTCATAACTGCAACAGCTTCGTTGCAAATCATACACACCGGTTTTTGATTAATGCACGTAAAGAAAAACATTTCAGACCACTTCTCCTGGAAAACACGTCCTTCATCAGCCACTTTCCGTTTTTTGCTAGTGCTGGCTTCCATTTTCACTGAATAATTGCTCGAAACTTCTCAGAACTACGCACGCGACTACAGAACGGAACCAATTGACAACAGACACTGAATGGTGAAAGTGAATGAACCTGTGGTTGCGGGAGCGAAAATATGACTGCATTCTCTCTTTCTTTCTATCCCGCCTTTATGGTCATTCATCATCTGTGTAACAAGCTCGGTAAAAATTGTTCACATAAAACTATGAGAATCACAATTATTGCACAGTAAGAAATGCAACTCAAATCGAACAGCAAATAGCTACATATTCAATGAAGTTCTCATATTTCTCAAATGCTATCGCGGGTCGCATTTGCCACATCGGCGGGCCGCATGCGGCCCGCGGGCCGCGGGATGAGCACCACTGGTTTAAAGAGTGGCTGAAATTGGTTTCGTTCCAAATCGAATTTCCATTCACTTAGTTATTTGATATAGCCTGTCTTGGTATCTACATTCATACATCTTGCTTTCACTGCAAATAATATGTATGACATATGATATCAAGATACTCTATATCACGTAATATACCTTGTAGTGCGAATGAGTTATTCGTCATTTGGGAAACTTTTACCCAAGAGGCTGGTTTCGTTCACCTCCAATTGCATGCGGTTTCTACTAGGCCTATGTGTGTACAACACTGCTAAAAGTGCAAATGTCAAAAACATTACGGCTTCGGCACACGAAAGATGTTTTTCACAATCAACCACCCCGAAACCCAGCTTTCAGCATTCCCAAACACATGTCAACTTTCTTTGCCAGATGTTTTGTTGGCCCTGAAAAGGGCCATTTTGCGTTCGAGGGAACAGCTACTAACACCACCTCATTTCGTCATGAAGCTGGTTAACTTGATCATGGCTTCGGTTTGCTCTGAAACCTCATGTTTGGCTAGCTCTCTTGGCAGCATGATCAAAAGGCAGTTTGAATTTCCAGAGACGTTAAGGCCATCCGCCAATTGATTTAAGTTAGTCGGGCAGCTACGCTTTCAATCCGCTCGGAAATGTCATTTACGAAGCTGTTCATATTGCTTATTGCTTTTTAGGAAACTACAGTACCGGGTTAAAATGCTTCAGCACCCGGTAGAACCTTGCTGCTGGAACTGTTTGCCTTCCGAGATGGTTAAGCGAGAATGCACCATATTCTGTTGATATGATTGACCACCTGGAAATCATTATCCTTATTACGTTGTAGATGACTGTGGTCTGTTTGGGAATTCAAAGTCTATTATTGTCGATAGACGTCTAGGTCGAAATAGTTCTAATTGAACAACCAGCATTGGGAAGTAAATATGTAAGAAAATTCTATTGTTAACTCTTTAGATAGCATTTGGTGGCCCTGAAAAGGACCGTTTGGTTTTAATATACGGCCCTAGTTGTATATTTAGACTTTTTAGTTGGATATTCTCAAAATTATTTGGTTCCTATCGAATGATTGAAATTTAAAACAGCACAAGAGATATATTCAACCAAACAAACTCTTTAATAAGCAAACTGATTTGGTCGTACAGAAAAGGACGGATATAGTTGACGGGGGAGAAACATTGTTCACGGTTAAACTTGGGGTTTCTTCTTGATATTCTTGGTTCAGCTCCTCGTCGGTGCGGGTGGCCACCTGCAGGTGACGTGGGATGATTCTTGTCCCGTTGTTGTCACGGGCGGCTTTTCCCATCAACTTGTAGGCTCAAGCAGCGTTCTTTCTCGCAGCGATGTTAACGGGAGCATCGGCCGAAACAGCCAACTGCACCAACTTCTCTGGATAACGAATGCTCAACAGTGCATCCTCCAGTGTGGTACAGCACTACGCTACCGTAAGACTGAATCAAATTTTCATTCAACGAAGTCTATGTGATACTAAGAGCATCATTAACGGTGGGCAACAGTAGCGCTGCAGCGCTCTCATTTTAGTTTAGCCACCCTTCTCTACACCGGTCGTTGCTATAGTAATTTAGTTACCCTATTCCGTACCGGTGGAGAGGTAGAAGTAATCATTTTTTTTATAAAACATTTATTTGTACAGGCTCAATCGAATCAACTTTACAGAGCCAAGTTTTCATTTTTATATACATCAGTTATCTTAAAACTAAAGGGTGATACATTTTTGAGTAGATCCATTTTATACGTAAATTGCGTAACATTTCCGAGTAACAAAAGAGATAGTATATAATTGAACTCAAAAATTGAGTAAAATGAAACGGGAGTGTAATTTTCTTTTGTTCCCTGAAAGCGCGTGTATTTTGCATTCAATCCACCACTGCCTCTGCCTCTGTTCGCATTCGTTGTTTGAAGCTCGCACATCAGAGTTCAAAGAGCAGCAGCTTCTTGACGACAAACTCCTTTGTTTTACATCCGAAGTGCATCAGAAAGTGCCCGGGTAGTCCACAATTGTGGGTGAAGTGGACATTTGCCGTATTTTATTGTTTTAATTTTTATTAATATTAGATATTATTTATTAAAGACACTTTACCGAATTTATACATTTATTGAATTTATCAATTATAATGCATAATTTCATAAAAATATGCATTGCAATGCATACACGGAGAAAAAAGTATAATTCAATCAATAATATTTCATCTAAAATCAACTATATTTGTGGATTGATTTTTCGATAACCCATATGCATGATTGTAACAATCATACATTTTAGGTTGATTTAACTAATGTATGGTTGAATCAATTTCAGTAAAATAAGGTTGAATCAACTATACAATGGTTGTGTCAAAGAAAATATTCTTGATATTTTGACAGATGGCTTACAGTGCCAGTTAATTCAACCATGATTATAGTTGAACCAACTGAAAAACTATAATTGGTTTGAATATGCTTAGGGTCATTACAATTTTGTTTCTGAATAAGATTTTCGGTTCTGAAATCGCTTGAATTCTTGGCATTGCTTGGCGTTCTCCATTAAATTCATCACGTAATTTGGGATTGATTTAAGACCGATTTTGTTTATATTTTTATTGTTGAAATAATAGCTCAACATGTTACAAACAATGTAACAAAGTGGATCTAATCAAAAATTGAGTTGACCCACTTTTTAACGAAGATTGAGTAACATATCCGTGAGAGAAAAAGAGATAGCATACAATTGTACTCAAAAATTGAGTAAAGTGAAGCAGGAGTGTTGGCAACGGCTGCTCGCCAGTGCACCATCCAGGGTGCTTGCTGCCACAAACTATGTTGCAACAGCCACTGCACAGCTCCACGACTGTTGTAAGACTGAGTAAAAATTTCAGCTAAGAGCTGGTATGTTATGGCGTTAGATGCTATTGCACAAAAGAAGGCAGTACCAACGAAGGCAGTGTGATACAAATTGCATCAAAGGGGACGAACTTTAGTCGTTGTGCCACAATAATAAGTTTTAAGTAGTGCACGCTAGACGGATGATTTTCTCAACAGAAATATGCCTAATTTGCTTTCCACCGCCAGCAACTAATCCGGTATGCATAACTTGGAACAATGGCGAACTCCACCTCATGGTCGGTCTCTGATGTGTTGCAGTTTGGCTCGAATTATCCCTTCTAGACTTTCGTTCGTTAGTTGTTCAACGTGATATAATCGGGGACGCGGTGTTTAATGAATGCCATGTTCAGCCGTGACGCGGTAATTGAATTAACAACAGCACAATAGAAATATTCAACCAAACTCTTTACTTGGTAAACTGATTTGGTCGTCCTGAAAAGGACGGATTTAGTTGACGGTGGAGAAATTGTTTGCGATTCCACTTGGGCTTTCTTTCTTGGTTCAGCTCCTCGTCGTTGTGGTTGGCCATTTGTAGGTGGCCAGGTTGACGGTGAGGTTGACGGGAGCATCGGCACCAACAGCAAAATGCACCAGCGCTTCTCAGAGCAACGACTGCTCGCCAGTGCACCCTCCAATGTGCTTGCTGCTGCCGACTGCGCTTCTAGCTACTGCACAGCTCCACGACTGCCGAAATACTAAAGCAAAATGTGAAGGTGTATCGCTTTTATAACTTTCGTGGCTGGTGAGGAGTCGTTCGTTATTTAAATATGAAGTCTGCGCTAGGAAAGAACTTTGCGTTTGGTAAATTTACTCTGAAAAATCGGCATTGTAAGACATCACCTTGTATTTACGGTAATTTTAATAGTAGAATGTGAAAAGGCAATAGATTTAAATATTGGAATCGAAGCGTCGAGAATGTTCCGATCGATTGAGGCAAAAAATTTGGAAATCAATCTAGGAATGACTTAGTTATTAACGTTCAAAACCTAAGCATAATTCGTGACGCTCCAAATTTTTGTACTCGCAACCCCTGTATTAAAAACAAAGACGTAGTCCTACGTCAAAATGCACAAGCACATTACTAGTTTACTTTGACAAACCGGAATGCTTGGAAAAAACTAAAAACTTAGGTTGTTTTTGATGCGGGGTTCAACCAACAATCAATATGTAACTAGCGATTTGAAATTGGTTCACTGTTGTAGAACCCCTTGGTCCGAATTACACCTTGAAGCCAGCACCTTGTTATACATATTTGCGCCTTTGTTTTGATTTGCTGTGTTATTTTGACAGAGTATTTGAGAGTGTGTTCGTGTGAGTTCATTATTAGGGGCGCATTATTAAGCATGGGACCGAGCTTGGGACGATGTTCTAGTACTGACTGAGCCAAGAAAAAAATCGTTTTTGTATGGGACCTACTGGTCTTAGAGTTAGTCTATGGTTCAACCAACAATCAATATGCAACTAGCAATTTGAAATTGGTTCACTGTTGTAGAACCCCTTGGTCCGAATTACACCTTGAAGCCAGCACCTTGCTATACACATTTGCGCCTTTGTTTTGATTTGCCGTGTTATTTTGACAGAATATTTGAGAGTGTGTTCGTGTGAGTTCATTATTAGGGGCGCATTATTAAGCTTGGGACCAATATGCTAGTACTGAATGAGCCAAGAAAAAAATTTTTTTGTATGGGACCTACTGGTCTTAGAGTTAGTCTATCGTGCAACCTTAATTTAACCAACATTTGTTTGAAATAATCATGATATTGGTTATTCGATTTTGACAGCTTATAAATTTTAGGTAAATTCAAACAACACTCAACGCTTGTTCCAACCAAAATTTAGGGCAAAAGAAACAAACTCTTTGTTTGAATTAAACATCGAATCGGTATATGAATCCAGCGGTCTACGCACTTAAAATTTTTTACAGTATTCGGTAATTTTTTACCGAACTTTCAACAGCTGAACAGTTCGGTAATCCGATTTAACGGATTTCGGTAAAATTTGACAAGTTCCGGTAATTTTTTTTAAATCAATGACGTCTATATAAGGTCTGGGGCAACGCACTGCTTGCTTGTATTGGAAGAAAAAGTAATGTAAACATTGCTTAGCCGACGAGTGATGACGTAACACTATTGAACTTCCTATTGGCGGGCATAAGTTCAGATAAAAAAAAATCGGTTCAAACGTTTATTTTGAATGCTGAATTGTGGAAATAATCATGATACAAATGCTATTTATTGAGCAGAAGCATTTCCTCCCGCTAACGTGGATCATTTATAGAGAATTCAACTGAGGTAATTGAATTTTTGCCAAACAAACTTTCAAACGCTGAGACTTGACAATCGAGTAGCGATAAAGAGTCAATGTTCCATCATCGGTATACTGGAATCGGTTGAAAAATTAAGTTTTATAGCGCATACAATAAACAATCACGGAGCGAGCGAATCAAAATAAATAGTTTGACCTAGCACTGTCCGAGCTTTTGTATAGCATGCGCAAGCAGCACAGTGGTATTACTGGAGTGAGAGAATTTTGCCCATTCCACTAATATTGTTGTGGCTTCTACGCCAGACCTTATATAGACGTCATTGGCATTGCATGGAAATATTTAACCTCACTTTTCACCACAGCTGTGTTGTCAAATTCACCAATTGCCTTTGGTGACTGAATTTGATGAGTTGCGTTGTCAGTTTTTGTATCATATCGTGCAACCGTGACACATGATTCATGAGTTTGATACACAGTTTTTGTTGCACATATATTTGAGGGTGTGCGTGTACTGAAATAAATGTATTGTTTTCGTACACACTCACACATGATAGTGGGAACTAAAGACAAAATCAAAATAAACTAAATTTGAAATCAACTTGCAATAAATATCTCGGTAGGCTTTGCTCCAATTATATTTGAGCTTATCTTATTTTTTTTCTGAATTCTATACAGTACATTTAGATTTTGAAACATATTGAAATATTTTTTCATGAACTGATATAGTTTCGTATGGATTAAAAATTATATTTCAAACTGTAGAACGAAGGAAAAATCTTGGAATAAATGGAATGTGTCCAACTTTACATAATCTATTGATTAAGTTGGGTTAATACTTATAAAAATCTTAAGCCCTTGCTACATGTATAAAATATAATATATAAGGTTAACTATAATAAATAATTTGTTGATACATGAGCATTTATATGAAATAACTCATAATAATAAAATTGATTTAATTTGTTTCATTAATTTGTTAGATTTTGTTTATTTATTTTGTATATATTGAATTCTATTTTATATATTATATAAAATCACAAGTTTATTAGTTTCTCGGCAAATTGTAAATCCGAGTAAATGTTGAATTAGTGGTAGAATTGTGACACAAAGACATAAATTATGAAGTTTAAGTGTTTTTCCACTTTGTCGCAAATGAATCGATGATTTTTAGCAAGAGGAGGAATCGAAAAAAACTGAAGTCTAGAATCACGGTTCTCGGTGGCAGTGCAATGAAGTGAAATTTTAACGCTGAAAAACCGCGAAAATTGGGTTAAAGGATTAAACGTATAAAATTACGGTCGTTCGGAGTCAATTGGTGATATTTTTCAGTCCGGTCGCAACGTAGTAGCAGTGGAAAAAGTGACTGCTAACCTTTCCCCAACTATTCAACATCCCAGTGATTTCTCATGGAAGTGCAGAGGATTTCTCGGCTTCCTCTAAAGCGAGTATCATGTCAATACATTCCTTCCCATTCCCTACTTGACCAGCATTCGGACACCGCCGGCGCCGGTATTGCTTTATAATGGGTCACCAGTTTTTAAACATTGAAGATGTATGTTAGTCCCAAACATCATCTGTTGGTTCTTTGTGTAGATACAGCTGATCTGGCAATAAGGGAATTGTATGCGTGGGCGGTCAATCATGCTCATGCTCATGCAAATTGTAAATCCGAGCAAATGTTTTTTTTATTTTGGGAAACGATACCTATGGAGTTAATCCAAGAGTTACATTTTTGTTTAATGTAAACCAAGCAAACAAAATTGGCAATTGTTTTAACTAGATTTATTTGATTGGCTTCAAATTTTGAGCCTATGAAATGTCCACAGGCAAAGCAAAAAGAAATACAGTTTTTTTTTGAACATTTATAGTTGTATAGATGATCAACATTACAGGCTGATCCGAAAGTTCGATCAAAATTTATATAAAATTTGCAAAACGAATATGAACAGTGAGTTCACTTTGGAATGTTTAATGCCATTCCAGTAGAAATATTAATAACAAGGTGGCGAATTTGTTTCTGCCTTGACCTACCCCGCATGGATATGTGTGGCATAAATGTATACGTTTGCTTCGAAACACTGCCTAACAAAAGCCCTACGCTCAATTTCAAAACGATTTCTATTCAATTTTCAAAACCTACCTAGCTCTTTTTTATGATTGGATTTGATAATGGTAGTAGATGACCTATCCACACTTTCTCTTCTCATTTTTGTTTCTTGCAGAAAGTGCTGTCCACTCCTATGGTTGCATGTTTATAAGAAGGATATTTCCAATTTCCAAACATTAAAATTGATTACGTGCTTCATGCAACAACACAAAACATGATTAGTTAAAAGAAATATTAAGGTTTCTCAGTTTATTTCCATAGTTCCTACTACTTTGTTTTGCATAATTTGTCATGAAGACATTACACATTGATTTGACTTCGGTTGCGTCCTCTCAAGTAACATATAAAATCAGTGCTGCAACTGAAATTCCATCACCTTGAAGAAGAATACTTTAATTCAGCGGTTGGCACTGGTTCGTAGTCGAATCACGTCGCCGTCATGCTGTCCGTATTCTAATCTTTCTTATGGTCTATATTTTCACAATTCACAATAACCATGACAGGTTTCATCGTAGTGATTTTGTGTTCATTCCTCCATTTCTAGTACACATCTTGTAACTCTTCGTTCGTATGCACCTATAAAATATGATAGTTTATATTCTCACAATCGATTGAATAATGAATCAATAAAAACAACCAACCTTGATAGTTTTAAGTATAATCATTGGATCACAGCAAGAATAATAACGATAACACCAACGCATAGCATAAAACATCATTTTGACTGAGAGCAACAAAATTCACTTCACTTCACTTCAGCGGTATTTTGCTAACCACCACCCAATGGTACACTCAAATTAAAATACTGATATTTTCCATGTGTGTTAAGCACAATAATCTATGCACATGCAGGAATAATTTTAAATTTTATGTGCAGATCATAAAAAATATGTGTGATACTATTGAATGACATTATGAGTAGAATAGAATGTGAGTGCATCATGTATAGAAATCCGAGTAGAAATCATAAGTTAAACCGGAGCGAAAACATAAGTCATGCGTCCAGGCGGAGGACACATGTGTCTAAAACTTCTAGCATGTCAAAACATTATTGTAACATCCGTCTCATGCCACACGACGACGACATGTTTAGACGTGTTATTAATGCCACACCTCCATCACTCCAGTAGGCATCTGGCCTTTGCTAGAAACGTGACAAAATGGCGCAGTTACAGGTACACTTTCATAATCTGTTAAAAAAATATGAAACTTGTCGGTTCACAGGTACTTCATAATTGTTTTATTTTCGTTTACTAAATAATAAGAACACGTATTATTTTTTCAACAGAATTAAGCTACATAGAATATAATAGAAGATGAACTAGTCGACGATTAGCAAGCATCTGACTAAATTTGTGATTGAGCCACGTTGTTTGACTTTTTTTTGATTGGATTTGATAATGATTTCAAAAAATTACGTGGTTGGAGAGTGGCTGTGCAGCGAGGATCAAGACGGTGGCCTAAAATTTAACCATTCGCTAGGCACTGGAACATTCCGGGAGTAATAATTTTTCAGTTAAAACAACATCAACCATGAATCTCGGACCACCGACGAAAGATGCATTTTTTCACTCACAAATGCAACAAAAATAAACAATGCAAAAATAGTTTTGTTATGATATGATTCATGCTATAATTTAAATGCAATTGTTAGCAATTGTTACAAATGATGCCTTGAAATTTTCCAAAACGGTATATTTAATATATTAAACTAGCATATGTAAATCATTTGGATATCTCTTTACAATCATTAGACTGGTTATGAAAATCAAAACAGTTGCTAATAAAATCTATCATGATTGAATCAATCAGATTTCATTAGCGCCGCAGATATTTTTCATGTACAAAAGTAACTGGTCATATTTTATGTGTTTTGCACATAAATATAATATGCACATTTTTATGAGTGTACATTCGTCGAAGAAAATCCATCTGACCGCGTACACTCTCCGTCTCTCTTAACTTGCTCTTAGATTTTCTACAAAAAATGCTAACATCAACCATTTTGAGTGATATATTAAATAAAAACTTAACGTAACATAATAAATCAAAATTACTAACAACTGCAAAAGCGCACTGTTTCAAGCACATCACTTTTTTCTCCATCAGCTTGTTTTTGGTCTTATTAGAACTGTCAAAATACACTTTTGCCTTCTTCCTTTTGCTCCACTTCACAACTCAACAGCTCACCGTGATCCACCTTACGGTGGATTGATGAGCTGCATGGTGGTTGCATGTGAGCTTTTATCGTGTTGCGTGACATCGCTGTGACATTTCCAGGCAAACTCATCAAAAAGCGACTGGTGAGAAAAACAACAGCACTCATGAGAGTATAAGGGAAGGTCCATTAATTACGTCACGCAAAAAGTGACTTTTTATCCTCCCCCTCCACCGCCCGCATAACGAAAAACAATTTGGTATATAGTCAAAATTATATTTCGAATGTAGGATATATTATCACATTTTATGTTATTGTTATCGAATAATTGATTCTCATTGTAACCATACAATCTCTACATTAACACATATTGTTAATGTATCCCATATTGTCATTGAAATGGTTTTTATTGTCTGCACTCAGTCTAGATTATATACCAACTTTTTGACACAGAGTACAGCAAAAATTTTGTTCGTGAAAATTGCCATTTTTGAATGGTAACCTAACTTAATCGCATATTCAACATATTGATATTTGGCCTTTTACCATCTGGCATATTTTTAAAACTATAAAGGAGATTGTTAGTTTATAGTTGTCCACTATAAGGGTAAATGTCGTAACAATAACGGAAACGGTCGTCAACAATAAGGGAAAGGGTCCAGGAATGGTTTGTGATTATGCGGGCGGTCACGTTTCTTGTATGAACCTTCAAATCTTTGTATTTATGGATCGTCACGTTTAACCAACCCCGAAACCCCCCCGTCTCCCCCCCTACCACGTAACATAATTAATGGACCTTCCCTAAGAGATAACAACAACCCTAGACAAAATAGTCAATAGGTCGAAAGTAACATTTGTAAACAATGACCTCTTGCGTATTTTTCTGGGATCTGCTTGCTCCCACAACCAAAATAGCACCAGAAACAGATAGAAGGAGTTAATACCTTCCCATCGGTAGTAGATATAGATGTAAGCAACCTGGCATTTCCAGGAAATTTACGTTTTAAGTCATTGTTTACAATTGTTCCTACCGTCCTACCGTCGTATTACCTCTCCTTGTTTTTAATAAACGAATTTCTGAACGCTAGAGTGCTGTTGTTTTTCTCACCAGTCGCTTTTTGATGAGTTTGCCTGGAAATGTCACAGCAATGTCACGCAACACGATAAAAGCTCACATGCAACCACCATCCAGCCCATCAATCCACCGTAAGGTGGATCACGGTGAGCTGTTGAGTTGTGAAGTGGAGCAAAAGGAAGATGGCAAATGTGTATTTTGACAGTTCTAATAAGACCAAAAACAAGCTGATGGAGAAAAAAGTGATGTGCTTGAAACAGTGCGCTTTTGCAGTTGTTAGTAATTTTGATTTATTATATTACGTTACGTTTTTATTTATTATATTACTCAAAATGGTTGATGCTAGCCATTTTTGTAGAAAATCTAAGAGTAAGATAAGAGAGATGGATAGTGTATGCGGCCAGATGGATTTTCTTCGACAAATGTACCATTGGGTGGTGGTTAGCAAAATACACGTGAAGTGGAGTGGAGTGAATTGTGCTGCCCACAGTAAAAATTATGTTTTATGCTATGCGTTGTTGTTATCGTTGTTATTCTTGCTGTGATCCAATGATTATACTTAAAACTATCAAGGTTAGTTGTTTTTGTTGATTCATTATTCAATCAGTTGTGAGAATCATAACTATCATATTTTACAGGTTCATATCAGTGTTTATACGAACGAAGAGTTACAAGATGTGTACTAGAATTGGAGGAATGAACACAAAATCACTACGATGAAACCTGTCATGGTTATTGTGAATTGTGAAAATATAGACCATAAGAAAGATTAGAATACGGACAGCATGACGGTGACGTGATCCGACTACGAACCAGTGCCAACCGCTGAATTAAAGTATTCTTCTTCAAGGTGATGGAATTTCAGTTGCAGCACTGATTTGGTATGTTACTTGAAAGGACGCAATCGAAGTCAAATCAATGTGTAATGTCTTCATGACAAATTATGCAAAAAAGTAGTAGTAACTATGGAAATAAACTGAGAAACCTTAATATTTCTTTTAACTAATCATGTTTTGTGTTGTTGCATGAAGCACGTAATCAATTAAAATGTTTGAAAATTGGAAATATCCTTCTTATAAACATGCAACCCTAAGAGTGGCCAGCAATTTCTGCTAGAACCAAAGATGAGAAGAGAAAGTGTGGATAGGTCCGATAGAGCTAGGCAGGTTTTAAAAATTGAATAGAAATCGTTTTGAAATTGAGCGTAGGGCTTTTGTTAGGCAGTGTTTCGAAGCAAACGTATACACTTATGTCACACATCCCACAAATTCGCCACCTTGTTATTAATATTTCTACTGGAATGGCATTAAACATTCCAAAGTGAACTCACAGCTCATATTCGATCCGCAAATTTTATATAAATTTTTAACGAACTTTCGGATCGGCCTGTAATGTTGATCATCTATACATCTATAAATGAACAAAAAAAAACTATATTTCTTTTTACTTTGCCTGTGGGCATTTCTTAGGCTCAAAATTTGTAGCCAATCAAATAAATCTAGGTAAAACAATTGCCAATTCTGTTTGCTTGGTTTACATTAAACAAAAATGTAACTCTTGGATTAACTCCATAGGTATCGTTTCCCAAAAAAAACATTTGCTCGCATTTACTATTTGCATGAGCATGAGCATGATTGACCGCCCACGCATGCAACTCCGTTATTGCCAGATCAGCTGTATTTACACAAAGAACCAACAGATGATGTTTGGGACTAACATACATCTTCAATGTGTAAAAACTGGTGACCCATTATAAAGCAATACCGGCGCTGGCCGTGCTCGAATGCTGGTCAAGTAGGGAATGGGAAGGAATGTGTTGACATGATACTCGCTTTGGAGGAAGCCGAGAAATCCTCTGCACTTCCATGAGAAATCACTGGGATGTTGGATAGTTGGGGAAAGGTTAGCAGTCACTTTTTCCACTGCTACTACGTTGCGACCGGACTGAAAAATATCACCAATCGACTCCGAACGACCGTAACTTTATACGTTTAATCCTTTAACCCAATTTTCGCGGTTTTTCAGCGTTAAAATTTCACTTCATTTCATTGCCACCGAGAACCGTGATTCTAGACTTCATACAATACTACCACTAATTCAAAATTTGCTCGGATTTACAATTGGCCGAGAAACTAATAAACTTGTGATTTTATATAATGTATAAAATATAATTTAATACATACAGAATAAATAAACAAAATTTAACAAATTAATTGAACAAATTCAAACAAAATTATTAGTATGAATTATTTTATATAAATGATCATGTATCATAAAATTATTTATCATAGGTAACCGTATATATTTTATACATGTAGCAAGGGCTTAAGATTTTTATGAGTATTAACCCAATTTAATTAAGAGGTTATGTATAATGGGACACATTCCATTTATTCCAAGATTTTTCCTTCGTTCTACAGTTTGCAAAATAATTTTTAATCCAAACGAAACTATATCAGCTCATGAAAATACATTTCAATATGCTTCAAAATCTAAATGTACTGTAAAGAATTCAGAAAAAAAAACTAAGATAAACTCAAATATGATTGGAGCAAAGCCTAACGAGATATTTACTCCAAGTTGATTTCAAATTTAGTTTATGTTATTTTGTCTTTAGTTCCCAATATCATGTGTGAGTGTGTATGAAAAAAATAAATTTAGTTCAGTACACGCACACCCTCAAATATATGTGCAACAAAAACTGTGTATCAAACTCATGAATCATGTGTCACGGTTGCAAGATATGATACAAAAACTGACAGCGCAACTCATCAAATTCAGTCACCAAAGGCAATTGGTGAATTTAACAACACAGCTTAGGTCACGAGTACCTGTCAAATCTGAAGTGTGACATCACTGTGAAATGGACCACTGACAAACCTAAACACGGCTTCTTCCCTAAATTTCTCGTGGCACATGTAAGCCTACACGCACAGGAAATTAGCTTAGTTGAATTAACAAAATTGTTTGTTGACTTCAACAAATCTGGTTTGTTGAACTAGCAATTATATTTTGTCAAATCAACAATCATTTTTTGTTGAATCTGCCATGATGTTATTCGATCGAACAAACTGGTTTGTTGATATTGTGCATGTTTTTTCCAGTGTATAAGAAAAAACACAGTGTACCTGAGTGTTACTTCAAACGTACAAGAGTCAGAGCTAGGCGATACAAAATCACTGTTCGGAAAAGCTTCCATATCTCGGGAAGAGTGCACAGCAACCTATCTACTCACTCACTCTGCAAAAGGTAAATCGATCATCGAAAGGTACAACGCATCCGACCACAAGATTCTGTCAGGTACGGACAAGGCATCGATTACTTGGATTTTAGTAGATGAATTCCATGACAGGTTCTCCAAATTAACATCAGCAGAACTGAAATCGAGAGCATCGGAACTATTCCTGCATTTCCCCACCATTCCGGAGGTATGTTAAAAAACATAGTATTGTATTAAGACTATGTTTCGCTCGAGTCATTGAATTCGAATGTTCATTTTTTTCTTAAAGTTTCAAGTCGTAAACGTAAACATTAAAATTTTCGATTAAGTGCTCAAGATTAAAATCTTGCTCAAGTAAACCACTGCGATGATTGTGTAGAGTGAGAATCCCCCTCCTTGATAGTTGTATTGTTTATGTTGCCTTAGGTCGTTATTGTATAAGAACATTGTCGAATCGTTTTTATTGATTACTTCAAGAAATCTGTTTGTTTCTTATTTTACAGCATACATGGTTTGAGCCAAGCAGTTACAAAGATGCTTCTGGACAGAAAATTAAACAAAGATACGCACGGGGTTGCCTCTGCGATAGCAATATAAACATTGGAAAGAGGATCGGAAAGAATTTTCCATTGACAATTCCGACGGACGAGGCTGTACCAAGTTTAACGCGTGTAATCGCAATCACCGAAAACGAAGGTAAATAAAATTTTGCAGTATTTCATTTGCAATTCGAGACCAACATTTCAAAAGATTCTATCTGCTTGAAAGGCTCAAAAGCAAATGAGTATAAGTGACAATTTGGTCAGTTTTGAGTTGAGTTCAGAAAAAACAAAGCCTGCAGCCTTCAAGATTTACACCACTTTTGAAATAATTTAGAGAAGCATGATGTGAATTTCAATCTCCATCCCACTTGCTTGGAGTGAAATCAAAATAGTTACGCTTTGAAGCTCGTTTTCCAGAAACTAGGTATTGTTACTTGCACCACTTTGCATTTACCCTTTCATTTTCTAGATTTAATCATTCAAACACAGAGCGATGTTATGTGCCTTCTTCTAATGTATTCGACAATTTATTTTCTATTTCAGTGGAGGAATACCGGAAACTAAAGCAATGGTTCATTCATAATCAAGAATCTGCGTACAAAATGGAAAGCGACTAGTCACATTCACCGACTGGAGTTTTCAAAAATAGAGAACCGAACATGTGAGGCGATTGTAGTTCAGTACCCTACACTCAAGAACCATCAGGGTTATCAGCTTATACAAATTGATTTCGAAGCCAAATTTTCGGAAAAATCGACAAGTTTGTTCGAACGCTGGGAGAGTTTCGCCAGTGGTGTTACTAAGGTATTTAAATTGGAAAAACTGGATTCTGAAGGAAAAGCACTGCTCAAAACAATCGAAGACAAGACACATTCTAATGGTAAATCACGACAAATTGAACATAAAAAGAACATTTTTTTATAATATTTTCATAACAGATGTGAAAAATGTAGTAATTATTTCACTTTTGGCCCATCTTCTTCCGTGTAAACATCTTATTGGAAAAACTGTGGAATCGAACCCCTAAGTTAAATATCTGTAAATCGCTTAGTATCAAAAAAAATAATTTCAAATTTGCGTTTAACATTATTAACAAAGTTTTCATTCCATCATCGATTGATTTAACTGAATCGAAAAGAGCATATACAGAATCGTCTCCAGACTACCATCAGGTTTTTGAGAATGCAGAGCAATTTTTTAACTCCAATTCGATTCAATGCATCAATAAATTTACTAAATATGGTACCGTGTTTACAAAAGGAACAATATTTTTAGTAAATCAATGTAACCTAATCAACATATATGAATTAAGCAGTATTCTAATCGATAGATATCACAACATAACATTGATAGGTTTCAAAATTAAGTATAAATGCTAAAACGAACATTTACAATCATTTGAAATGGCAAAAACGAACATAAAGAAAACAATTATAAACTCAAATGCCTTGAATTTGAAAGCAATTAATTTGCACACCTTGAACACCAAATTGTACTACAGGTACTGTAATTTGAACGTGAATTTTAATTAATAAATAAAACGTGATCTATGCAAAAACATTAATGTGTTTTTGAATTTAATATTAAAAAAAACTGAAAATCCAAGCTGAACATTTTTATCAGATAAAACAAACATGTTTATTAAAACAACTAACATTACCATTTCAACAAACCAGATGGTTGAGTCGACAAATACAATTATTGATCCAACCAAAACTATTGTTGAAAGGACAAACATGTTGAGAAGTATCTGTAACAATCATAATTGTAAAATCAACAAACATATTGGGTAGAATTCAACAAATTCGGTGCAATGATCTACACGGTTGTTTGCGAAAACCCATTAATGGGTAAAAAACAGCAATTTTCAAATAGCTTTCCCGTCTATTACAAAATGGGGGAATTCTCAATCAAGCAATGGGTAAAATAAAACCCATTGGAGGAAACCTCATACAATGAAAAAACGGGTATATTTTAACACATTAATGGGTGAAAAAATAAATTCGAAAACCAAGCGTATCCGGTACATCGTTGGTGGCAAGCGCTCCATTTTTTAATTTAATAAAACCTAACATAGTATTTAAAACTATACACATTTGGAACAACGCAGGTAAGAAAAATGTAAATAAATGGACTACAAGCATCAATCGGAGTTTGAATCAAATAAATGAATGCAAAAGTAAGTTTTTGCTTCAAATATTGGGACATGAATAAACTATTCCATGAAAAATGAAAAAGAAAAATACCTACGTTTTCTCTTATAAAAAGATGGCGACCGCATTCAATTTTAGGTAAATAATAACGTAAAATATTCGATAATAAACATTAATGTCAGTGAAAGTTACTGTTTATATTCGTTTAATTATACAGATATTTTGGGTATTGTCAACATTACCTAATTTTAGCTAAAATAAATACCTAATTTAAGGTATTCTAATCTTAACGTGTTGGCGGATTGATTGCACGGTAAAGGGCCACACACAATTGATACGTTGCGGATGCGTTGACGTGAATTTGACAGAAAAGCTATGGGAAAACTGTCAAATTCACGCAAACGCATCCGCAACGTATCAATTGTGGGCCAGCCATAAGAATCAAAAAACCCTTAATGGGTATAATTTCACTTGAACCATCTGTTATTGTGTATGATGGTATGAATAAGATATTCCTGGTGCAGTTGAAAACCGGAATATAGCAGTCGCGCCAATCGATTTTACTCCAGTCCCATAAGTCCAAACAATGGCGCATCTAGTGCGCTGTATAGCGCACTAGATGCACCATTGTTTGGACTTACGGAACTGGAGTAAAATCGATTGGCGCGACTGCTATATTCCGGTTTTCAACTGCACCCGGAATACAATGATGTCATCTGTTTGTATCTGTGACAATACGGTTAGTTCGGGTTCGAGTGACCAATAGACCTTTCTTGTGGAATTTTTTATTGGCTTATCAGATACTTTTCAATCCGTAGAGTGCACTTTTTCATGGGACCCATGTTTTTATAATCCTGTAACTATTGAAAAACAATAAAAAACTGTTCAATGATCATTTCACCCCATATGTGCCCACTGGTGAACACCCATTTGGTCCTCTCTTCTCCATTCTGATGTTTATTTTCTGTGGTCAGTTTCACGTAAACTTAGGGAAGGTCCATTAATTATGTCACGTGGTAGGGGGGGAGGGGGGGTTTGGGAAAACGTGACGATCCATACAAAAAAATTTGAAGGTCCATACAAAAAACGTGACAAGGGGGGGGGGGTTATAAAAAGTCACTTTTTGCGTGACGTAATTAATGGACGTTCCGCATAAGTAGATGTCAGTGCTCGCGTGAAACGTGGCGGTAGTTTTCTTATTCAGCCACTCGAGATCTGATGGAAAGTTTCGTAACAAATCTTGACAACTTATTAAAAATAACGTATCTGATTTTGTAAACAAAGATTCAAACATTGATCAATTTTTTCACACACGCACATGCATAAGCACCATCATAACACAGTGCAATGTTTCTTTGCCCAAATCGTGAAGTAAGTTTGCGTAGAAGTGCAAAGATGATTGAGAAATTTACCTTTGCATTTTTGTTTACCTCTTCGTTGACAAAATCAAATTCGTCGTTTTGATAAAGTTGTCGAGAAATATTGTTTTCGTTTTTAAAGTGAAGTTGGAACAAGTTCCAACCTGCGATACCCGAAATTGTTGTCAGTTCAAACTTTAACCCGATACATGTTCTAAAGAAGACAAACACACCGATGTTAAGCACACAACAAGTCGACCCATTCTTAAAAGCTGGTCCAGCTCGGAAAAGAATCAAAAACAAAAACGGTAAATGTGTCAATCATTGCGTAAAAAGAAAACAAAAATACACGTCTGAACCCAGTCTGAAGGGCAACATTGATGCGGTCAAGGCGAAGATGCCATTGTTAGCTGTGCAAGAGAGACGAATGCGTCAACGAACGGTTTGGTGAGAAGATCCGCTTCCATCTGCTCTATTGGACAGCACCGAATGGAGACGATACCAGCTGCTGCTATAACCTTGACGAAACGGACGAAACAGTACTTGGTGTCGATGTGTTTCGACTTTCATGACGTCCTGTTTGCCGATGCAAGTGCGATACAGCTCTGGTTGTTTTCGTTGACCACAAAGGACAAATCGTCGAGGTAAGCCAGCATTCAACAGCATACACAATCCCATCTAATTCAACGGCCTGTTTCTCCTCTCATCCACGCCGTTCTGCTGTGGAGCGTAGCCAGTAGTGAATTCAGTCTTGATTCCTTTTTCTGCGTAGAACCTCCGTAGAGAATCGCTGGTATACTCGCCACCTCGGTCTAAACGGATGACCTTTGGTTTTCGCCTGAATTTAGTTTCAATGAACCTTACGTACTCACGGATTTTGTGAACAACTTCGGACTTCTCCTTTAAGAAATAGACGACCATATAGCGGCTATAATCGTCAATCACCGTGGGCGAGTGCCGGTATTACATTACACCGGCACCCGCCCAGCGATGTCGTCATAGGGCCACATACATCGATGTGCACGTTATCTAACACTGCTTTCGACATTTTCCCGCATGCTTAGAGCATCATTAACGGTGGGCAACAGTAGCGCTGCTATTTCAGAAGCGCTGCAGCGCTCTCATTTTAGTTTACTCACCCTTCTCCACATCGGTCGTTGCTATAGCGGTGATCAATTTAGTTACCCTATTCCGTACCGGTAGAAAGGTAGAAG
>JASCZW010005192.1:0-46228 GCA_034211315.2 Aedes japonicus
TGTACAAAATTTGATATGTTTTCATGTCAACATGTCAAATGGAATTATTTTTTCACCTCGAATATCTTTATTTTAATCTGTAAAAGATAGTGTGCTATAAAAGTCAATTGAAAATAAGTATTCCTCTGCACTTGTATTCGTGTGTCGACGAATACGATTGATCGCTGACACACATACTTGTTTACTTCACTGTCAAAACCAAGGGGTAATCATCGAAGCAAATGTTGAAGCATGAGCCTGTGCACGCTGCCATAATTCTATTGCCTTTTTGATATTACTGTTAGCCGTGTTTTGGTGTTGCCTTCACTCATTTCCACGAGAATATTGAAAACGTGCCTCACAGTAATTTTTTTCTATGTCCATGAGTGCACGGATGTTGATGAAATATCTAAGCAACCACGACTTTCCCATTACATTTGAATACGCCTCAAAACTTCAAATCTCAAACGTCAAATGTCATAATAATTGTGTAGTTATCAACCGTTTGGAAGCGCTGGTTTACCCTTTTGGTTCTTTCGGCAGATTACTTCTAGTTTGTGGTTGGTGCCTTCTAAGATCACTATGGCTCAAGGTAGGTTATTTTAATTAATCCAGTAGGAATTCATTCAAGTAATTTTATTATTAGCGTGCAGTATTCGCGTACGAGAAATAGTAGAATTATTCCTACAGAATCTTCCACTTGGTGATGTGGCATCGTATGTGAAGAAGAAAATAACATGTCCTGATAATAAAATGTTTTCTGATTCCGTTCAAAACTCACTACGTTTGCTACTATCAAATATTGAATCACGATACGCAAAGTGCCACCGCATAAAGAGTTTGTTTTTCCTGAAACATTCAAAATGGCTGGATTCAAACTTTAAAATTTTGAATAATATTCCGAAGAAAAATGTTGGTGGAAGGAAGAAAATATCTTTTGGTGCAGAAACCCATAGGACCAGGCTCCGTAAAACCAAAGATTTGCGAGAAAAACATACCACAGCAGAATTGGTTTCAGCCACGGTAACGGCATTAAGGACTGATGGATATCGTTCCGTTGCTTGGGTTGTCGAGCACCTATTTGCATTTCCTGAGAAAGCTTCCGTTTCAAAAAACTTGCTCTATCTGTTGAACCAGAGATGAAACGTTTTACAGTCGACGATGCATTGAGGTTTTTATGTGAAAACGATCTAACAAAACAACAGTACCAAAACATAAGGAACATGACGCTAAAAAAAGGATATGACATTTATCCAGCATACAATGACATCCGCGATAGTAAAAGTACTTGTTATCCACGTGGTAAGGACAAATTCATTTAATTATGTTCTTGTCTAAACAGCTTCCAATAGATCGATAATTCTTTCAAGTTTTGGATTTTGTGGTGGTTTTGAGTTGCTTTTTTAATAATTCTAAATTATTTCAAAATTACTTTAACTCTCCAATTGAAAAACAAAAATATTTCCTCAAAAGTTTCGAAATTATTTTTAATAAAACCAAAATAAATAAAAATTGGAACAATTCCCAATTGATTGGAAGCTGTTTCATGGCGGAATGTGAGCTGTATCAAAGTTTATTTGCAGAAGTTCCTCTTCAAAATCTTGTTAACCATACGGTGAGAGCGTCTCTTCATGACACTGGAATAAATATATTGAACCGTACATTCATGAACAGGAAATTTATGTGTTATTTAAAATGGGGATTGGATGGTTCAAGCAACCACTCACGGTATAAAATGACATTTTTTGAAGAAGTTGGCGATGATGTTATATCATGTAATGACTAGCATATTTTTTGATTTGCCTGGTTCCTTTGTGAATATATTTCAACGCAGTCTCCGGCGAACGACAAGAAGTTTGGAGCAACAACAGTCCATCATCCATCAATTTGTGCCGCCCATCAAAATGGTTTTCAAAAGAAACTGCTGATCTTATCAAACGAGAAGTGGAGAGTATGATGTTACAAATACAAAATTTGAAAGCAACCACATTGACGATAAATAGGATTTCTGTAGATGTTTCTTCTGAGTTAATTTTGAGTATGGTCGATGGCAAAGTTATTAACAGCTTCACAGGAACAAGTTCCCAGGCGTGCAATCTTTGCGGAGCATCAGGCAAAAAACTCAGTAATCCCATCGAAGCCCAAATATGTGACGATCGCAATAAAATTGAAACCATTCCTGTTTTGCATGCTTACATAAGAAGTATGGAGCTTCTGCTTAATGTTTCGTACAGAATCCCACTCAAAAAATGGCGTATAAATAAAGGAACGAAACCTTTCTTGAACGGCAACATGCAATTAGAGAAGAATTTAAGAAGATTGGGCTGAGAATAAGTGAACCTTTGCCATCCGGAGGTAACTGCATTTTTCTTCTTTATCGGGAAGTAGATCCTTTATCTTTATTTTTCATCAGGTAACACAAATGATGGCAACACTGCTAGAAGATTCTTTCAAGATCCAGAAACAACGGCAAGAATTACAGGACTTGAGGTGGACATCGTTCGTCGAGTCGCTACACTTCTTTGCGTGCTATCATCGAAATTAGAAATCGACGTCAAATCATTCGAAACCTATTATTATGATTATTATCCCCTTTCGCCTTCAGTTCACAGGATCTTGGTACATGGATCTGAAATAATAAGTCATTGCGAAATTCCTATTGGACTATTGTCGGAAGAAGCACAAGAGCGTCGGAACAAACCGATCAGAAAATTTCGGGAGCACCATTCTCGACAATTCAGTCGCCTGGCGAACATCGAAGATGTATTTAGAAGACTTTTGCAAACCTCTGACCCCGTGATGACACTCACAAAACAGTTTCCTCAAACCGATAAAAATCAATTTCCAGAATCCGTACAAAACCTGTTGAAATAATAGTAAATATAAAATGAAAAATAGTTGCTAGATCAAAAATATTAATTATAATTAATCCACATATCTCAAATATATCAAAATATGTATCGGGCATAATTTCAGAATTGAAAGGTCACATATGATACTTTCTGAAACATGAGTAATTTTTTGCAACAACTTGCAATTTTTTGAGAAAATTAATTTTGAAATTCATGATATTTTCAAAGTTTTGGCTAATATTTCGCTTGTTATGTCCCAAAACTATACGAACTCTTCCAAAACATACGCGAATGATAAGGTTCAACACATAAACGGTATCAAAAATAATATATTTGACGAAAATATGAAAATTAGTAGAAAAAACGCAAATTTCAGTTAAATTTTACAAAACTAATCGTAACTTTGTTATTTGTAGACATAGAACTTTGATGTCTTCAGCAAACTTTCTTATTATTTTATGCTCTACAACTTTGCTGAAGACATCAAACCGCTAGAACCGAAATAAAAAAGTTAGTATCGCAGCGCCGCTCTTGCGGTGAAAATTGGAACAAATTTTTATTACCAAATTGTGGCGCAGATAAAACTGAGCAACAATGCTGAAGCAATCATCTTGATAAAATGCATGCTCAAAGCGCTAGAGGTTTTGTCTTGCTAATTTCGTCTCCTGGCCCAGTGTGCAATGGTGCCAACATAGTTGTAATCAATCACCGAAAACCCGCAACAATAACTCTTAGTATCTTTTCATATAAATGGCTCTGCTCTTCGAACATCCGGGGACTACAAGGATTCTACTTATAACTTTGTTCTTAATTTTTTTCTTTTCAGGCAACAAATAATTTATTTCTACCAAATTTTGAAGACAATATCTAATATCTCTCTATTTATTAAAACTTTTTTGTAGTGGTGCTTCGGTTGGACATGGAGATGAATTGATGTACTAGAGACTTGACGGAAACCTGTGGAGTTAGGTACAGGCGACTCGTGAGAAATTAAGTGCTCTGAAGGACGTGGAACAAGACAGGTAATTGCTACCCATTGTCTATATGTCCTTTTTTAATGGGTTTGCGTCGACCATCAGTTGAATCGGCTGAATCGGTTGTGTCGATACGTAGTTCCATAATATTTTGTTATCGGGCGTAGCGTTTTTATATCCGTACTGTTGGTGTAGATCGGTCCAAGTTGGCTCTAAGGCGTTGAGATGAATTGCCTTGTTTTCCTAATGAAATACCACTATCACTCTGTGAGTGACCCCAAAAGCATCCTTACTGTTGGTTTAATCGGTCCAAATTAGCTTTCAGAGTTGTAAAACATCTCCTAGTTTCCAAATGAAAAACCACTATCACATTTTGAGTATGACCCCATTGGCATCCTTACTGTTGGTTTAAACAGGTCAACATCGGGTTTCAGCATAATCAAAATTACTTTGTTTTCCCAATGAAAAATTACAACCACACTTTGTGAGCGGCCCCAATGGCATCTTAACTGTTGGTTTAGATCGGTTCAAATCAGAAATAACTCATAATTTTCAAAAATTTCACTTGACAGCTTATCGTTAACCAAAACTAACCCTGCTGCTACCCAATCCTGTTATCCAAAATCCTAGTGATTTCTCGTGGAAGTGCAGTGGATTCCATGGCTTCCAATAAAGCGAGTATCACGTCAACATATTCCTACCCTTTCCTTATTTTTCTTCCGTTCAGGAGATAAACCACTGCGACCAGTAATTTGAGCTATTGTTGTATATCCCGTATCCTTTGTTTAGTGCATGTCGAGTTACCTCATCACTATTGAGAAATGATGGAGTATTCGGTTGTTACAGTTGTCATTGTTTGTTTTGTTGGTAATGAATCGATTTTTAATGAAAGTTTCGGTTTAAGTTTGAGAGCTCTTCAAAGACGCGCCCTTTATCAGTTAAAATCAGATTCATTGCAAAGAAAACAAACTATGACTCCGATACTGACCATGCATCAGAACCTAGTCATAACCAATTCAAACTATAGAACATCAAATAGACAATGAGAATTCACATAAATGAAGACTAACCATGTTTTACTTATTCTAAACTCATCCTAGCACAACCGCAAAACGAGTATTGTCACTTTTCACTAAGACATAAAATTGTAATAAGGACTAAGATATGTTCCTTTGACTACGAAAAACAAATATGTTCCCTAGTTTGAATTAATTCGGACTAGGGTTCGGTGGTAACAACCTCGGACGGTCAATCATGCTCGTGCTCATGCTCAGTCTTGTCCTTTTTGAGTTATGTTGATTAAAAAATTCAAGTATGCAAAGTTGCTTAAAAAGACAAAGTATATACACCCACACAGTTTCATTGGATTCTGAGTGGGTGCTGCCAACCACGAAGACAAGTTGGCGTGAAATTCGGCAATACTCGTTGCAGTTCAAAACCGGAAAACACAGCTCGCACTAATCGATCTTGCTTGCATTCTATATTGTCGCATCTGATGCGTTTTATGACGCATCAAATAGTCAAAATCAGTGCTGAGAATATTCATTTCGACCCAATCTAATCTAATCTAATCTAATCTAATACAAACGCAGCCAGTACGAGAAAGCATCCTGAAAATAATTTGGTTAGATAACGCCCAATTATTTTTTGGTCAATATTGACCTTTGCAGCATATCAGAGACATGATACAAGCGCCAAAGCGGCAAAGCCTACTGCGTTGCATTAACCACAAAGATGATTCTGTAAAATGAGTTGGATTCAAATGAATAGATTTGCGCCCAAAACATTTTATGAATCTACAGGGGAGGAAGGATGCGTGGACATACCGTACTCATACGTTCCGTGATAAAAAATAATGAAATAATATTGAAATAAATCATAAAAATCCGAGTAAAAATGGCATGATAATAATATATAGGTAAAATCAATATGCAATTTAATATGGAATAGTATATACAATTTACTGCAGGGATATTATATTGTTGTCCTGCTGCAATTGTAGGAGGATTTGCTTATCAATAATGAACCTGAAAGTTTGAACAATGCATCGTAGCCACGAGATTATTTTTTTACGATACTCAGGAGCTCTATGGATGATCTGAAATCGTATATTACATAACAAATAGTACGTCTAAAATTTGGATGTGCTGTTCCGTCTCCTTGCACCGCTATAATCATTTGTAGTTTATCTCATCTCATACAATGATTCTTATTTATGATCATAATTTAACTGTTAATTAGCTGTTTATTTTATTGTTGTATTATTAATAATAATATGAGAGAGACAAGCAATTATAGCAATTATTAGAGAATGCATATCTGCAACTTATTTGATCACCCTCTTATAGAAATACTTTAGCCGTTGTAGCTACTATACTATTAATCATTACGACCTAGAAATATTAGTATTTGTATTCACAATAAATGTTAGAGATTGTAATAAATAGATGGATGTGTGAACACAATATATCTGACTTCTCTGGATGCAGAAAGAAGATTGCTTATAACGAGTTGGTTTTAAACGAATACCACAATGAACCACAACGCAATCCGCGAATCTACAGAGTCAGGAAGGATGCGTGGACATACCATTCACACGCTCCGTATCAGGTCAAGTCAAATATCATAGAAACCATACATATTTCTATGACCGAGCAGGATGTCATTTGTGACGTACAGTAGAAGAGTATGTTCCGTCAATCAAATGTGTTCTTGTACTTCGGTTATTCCACGCAACTATCATGGTATCCCCTACGAATCTGGTTTTTCAAGTGATATGTTACTTCTAGTACAGAATAAAACACGTAAATAAATTACTATGCAATGCTGAAAATTATAAAAATAAAAATAAAAACACGTATTTATACTTGTCCAAGCTACCTGGAAACAGGAGGGCTCCTGCCAGGTGTCTCTCGTATACGAATAATAAACTCCGGCTGGTGTGAAGTCTCCGGCTAAGAGAAACTCGTCATCAATGTCACCAAAACAGTTTAACCAAAAATGAGGCAATTCTTTGAGAAGAAAAAACAGAAATATTAACCAAATCTTTAGAATAAAAGCAAGATGATTGAGCGTAGAGCAATACTGCAAGGTCATCATTTTCAAATATTCCACAAACCGAGGAAAATAGCAATACGTCTTTATGGCAACGATGGAAATATTAACAGAAAACAGAAAATTTAATATAATTTAACAAGGCAAGAACATTTTATAAAATGTTGAACATTTAATGAACGTTTACTTTATCTTAATGACATTTCGGTGGTCCTCATTCCTATCCGGAATTGTACGGAAATCCAATCGTACAAAGTTCTTCGTGCACCATGACTTCCATGCCAGGAAAAATATATCTCCAGTTTTGCAATATATGTACAAGCCATGGCTGCACCACATGCGGAAACAGTAGCACAATTCTTTATTTCTTCACGAAGTTGAAAAACAAACGACACTTAAGCAATATGCCCCACGACAACTCGAAAACAACGCGAAACGTAAATTTTATAAAACTATTACACCGGGACTATCTGAAATGCCAGATGAACTACACTACCCCGAATAGTAATAACCACCGAAAAACTTTGCAAACCCAAATTCACAATTTCACAAATTCGCATGCATCGATTTTTAACAAACAGAAAAAAACCTGATCTGTGAATATTCATTTCGACCCAATGCGCTCAATTTGCTAACAACTTGTTCCAGAAGCTAATTTTCACAATAGCACGTATGACGAAATTGTTGTGCTTGATTTTTTTCATATATTTGGCTCATAATGTATTGTTCTAACTTTAAAACCTAAGCCGTGAGCGCGTAATATCTGAGTATGCAAATAATATTCATCAATGAATGTCATTTGAACTTGACAGTGAATAAAACACGTTCTGTTGAACCAAGCTATCGGTCAATTTCTCCAATTGCACGAAAAGACATTTAGGATTGTTTAGTTCATTTCATAGACTAACAATATGAAATATCTGGTGTAGTGTATGAAGGGTTCAGTCTTACCATCGGTGAATTAATTCGATTTTGTTCTCCTGCCACTGCAAGCCTCTAGCAGGAATGTAATTCAAAATATTATGTTTTATTTACAACAACATGACTCTTATCAGCCTCTAACCCTAGGGGATTCCTCTGTCAATTTCTCAATCGTCTCGTTCATCTCCAACGTTCAGTGTGCGTCAAGCATCAGCAGTGTTAAAGATGCGGACAGTCGTGTTCTCAGTTCTGTTTACCTCGTGGCTTTTCTCAATCGGTAATTTCTTAGAATTGTTTATATTACGAATAACGCTATAACCAATCATTTGCAGTAAGTTCCTCGGAGCTCGTCCGAAATCAAAATTGCACCACACCCGGTGGAAACAGTGGCCGCTGCGTTCCGGTACGCAGCTGTAAATTTGTAACCGGTATTCTGCGCAAAAAAGACTTTACAGTCGCCGATCAACGATATCTGGAGACATTCCGATGTGGCAAACTGGCGGGCAGTGGTGAGATACTAACCTGCTGTCCATACCTGCAAAGTGAGGACAACTGTGGTCGATTGACGCTGCATGATAACATCATGGGAGGAGAGGAAACCGAACCGGATGAGTTTCCTTGGCTTGTTATGATCGGATACAGAGACGCCAGAGGCCGAACCAGTTACGTTTGCGGAGGTACGCTTATCAACGAACGGTATGTCGTGACTGCTGCCCATTGCATCATCAATTCGCGTCTTCGGAAATTGTGAGTTCTATTTGTATTCTGACTGCATTAGAGGCATTTGTTGAACTATTTCTTAACACAGGGTTGAAGTGCGCCTTGGTGAATGGGATATGGACACTACTCAAGACTGCACGCTGATACGCTGTTTTGTGGATTTTCATGAGGATTACCCTATCGAGAAAACTATCGTACACGAGGGATACCTTTCCCATCAATTAAACAAGGAACACGACATTGCACTAATTAAACTAGCCACCGCTGTTGAGACTACGGATCTGATAGCACCAATATGCATACCCTCACAGGAGATGGCGGATTCGCTAACGATTGTTGGAGAATCCTTCGATGTGTCTGGCTGGGGGAAGACCGAAACAGGTAAACTTTAAGTCATCAATGAAAGTCAGCTATGCAAATTTATCTCATTACAAGGGTTTTCAAGCCGCCGAAAAATGAAGGTTACTCTCACCGGGCAAGACATGACCATGTGTAATGCGGCGTTTGCTGAGGTTGATGTGACGTTTACCGAAAATCAACTCTGTGTCGGAGGAACAGCCGGGAGAGATTCATGCAAAGGAGACTCCGGTGGACCGCTGATGGCAATTTTGAACAACCGGTGGCACCTGGTGGGAATAGTAAGTGTCGGTGCCAAAAAGTGCGGATCCGATGGAATACCAGCCATCTATACCCGGTTAGGCAGTTACCTCGATTGGATGGTGGAAAAAATCGAGCTTGAAGGTCGAAGATGACAGGCTGTGGCCACTTGTGTTCCCATCTCTGGTTTTCCGGATTCGTCTCTTCAATTGGTGATCTGTTAGAATTATGTGTGTCGTAGCATAATATGAACCAATCGTTATCAGTAAGTTCATTGAATCTCGTGTAGGATCAAAATTGCGCAACGGAAACCTCCGTCGTACGGTGATTTCAAGGCGGAAAAAAAGTAAAAACACTGCTCATTTCAAAGTAAATATATTCTTGTAATTTTGTGCACTATTTGAAATTTCTTTCTCCAAAATTTCTTACTTCCATATAAAATGTATGAAGAATCGGAAAAAAAAACTTCAACTAAGGTAACCGGATGTAATGTTAGCCGATAGTTATAGCTCCTTCATTCGGCTTACTTACTTACTTGTGATGTTATGTGACGTGATAGTAAGCCACCACCAGCCATGGCGTACAGTTCCTCCTAATGGCAAGATCAAACTGTACAACTATTCCGTTGTATGAAGGGCCAAAAACGGGTGTGTGGATCCGTAAGCAGAAACACTTACACGAAACCCACGGAAAGGATAAAGAATTTCCTTCCAACGAAACGCTCTTATTACAGGAAATGAACAGTAAGCAATACACATTAGGATTTCTGTCTGGTGGTTTGTTAAAAATACACAGAAACAAATAATTAATTTTAACAAGCGTGTAAATTTTCCTCTCGTTTATGCCTTGTTCAGACTACAGGCTTGTAACATAATACAAGAGTGTTTTGAAAAGTATCTACAAATGTCATCAAGATAGCCTTGTATTATGTAATAACGCTGTAGTATGAATAAGGCATTAATTTCAAGTCAAAGAAGGCGTGAACAACGAAATTGTTTGCAATCTTTCATACAAAAGGCTAGATTCTGGCATTATCTGGCTGAAATTTACATGAAATATCCAATTACTTTCTTTCAAATCTAGCATTCCCTTTATGTGCATTAGAAAACGCAGAAAATTCAATGTTTCTTTTTATCGGTGTAGGATTAGCAAACTCGCTGTAGACTGTCGGAAAATAATTAGACCTTCGCTGGTCTCTATCTGATGATTTCCATCAAAGAAGGCATAATTGTCATCCATGACTTGGGCCAGATAACCACGAATCCCTCATCCAGCACCATGTATTCCCCCCTTACCCTTTTTTATGGAATGTATGCATGTAATTTACATTATATAATATAATATATGTACTTACAAAATATATCTGACATCGACTGGATTCTTACTGAAAAATAAAAATAAGTTATGTATTAATATCTGAATAGTCCTGAAAAGCTGGAAATCAGAGTAGATCAGTCCAATCAACGAAGATGAAATTTAAATGAAAAGATATTTAATTTGTTTTTCAGAATCAACAGATTTTACAACTATAAGTCGAAGAAACCAGTTTGAGTGATCAAAGATTTTAGTTTGATGATTCCTGAAATGCATGAAATATCTTATCATAATACCATTAAACACAAATATTTCAATACAATCCTATACTGTCTATATTCACATGCCAGTCTTTCATAGAATATTAGTTGAACTTTAGAAATAAAGTATTAAGGGGGGATGTACAGTTAGAACGAGAAAAAAAAACTCATTTTTGAAAACAAAATTTCAAGGGGAAGTTTTTACTCAAATCAATCGAAACTTTTTTACAATTGTGTGTGTATTAGGGTGGCTCAACATGATCATTTTTTCAGAACAGCTCTTTTTTGGATCCATTTGGGGTCCCAAACAACCATGTAAAATTTGGGGACGATTGGTTGTAGCCCTGCTTCCCGCATTGCGTTTGAAATTTGTATGAAAATTAGTATGGGAAAACATACTTTTTTGAATTTTCATTACTAGAGACCTCAGTTTAGCATGAAACCTTTAACTAGTTAGTTAAAAGTATAGTCCAGGATGTGTCTGACAAATTTGTCGAAAGAAGTACTACGCTAAAACGTTCCTTAAAAAAGTTATAGGTGTTCAAAGATCGATGGTTCGAATTAATTGCTAAAAATGATTTGTTCTGCCAACACTGCCGGTGTATCAATGGAAGCCAGATTTCAATCCGCAATAACTTTGGCGTTTCTTGTCTTATCGATTTGGAATGTTCAGATGAACTACTCATAAACATTTGCACAACTTTATGGGTTTATTGGGATATGCCCTCCCACCATGCCAACCCGCCCCCTCTCCCTCAATTCATAGTAATGGAATTACTGTTTCAAACTGAAATAACTTTAGTGTTTCGTATCTTGTCGAGTTGGTTTATTTAGATATGTTATTTAAAAACATTTGCTCTATCTCATATGTCCAGTTGTTAAAGAGAGGGGGCATACTATATTCTATCCACCCCCAACTTCGGAGTTTCTCATCTAATGTAGTTGGTACGTTCGGATGAGCTATTCAAAACCATTTGCTCAATTTATTTTTTGTAATTGAAGAAGAGGTACATACTGATTCCTCCCCCCTAATATCGATGGAAGTAAAGTTACAGATAGAAATAATTTCTGTGTTTTTTTAACCAGTTCGTTTATTTGGAAGGCTTAATTGCGTTAGCCTTACGGAGCCGATAATCATTGTCTGTGGTTTAACAAGAATAACTTAATACTACGTCTAGTAGGAATGGACCGATTACTCGTGGTTTACTCGAGGTTAAGGGTAATATTTTTCAGGGAAGGATCAGGTGAGGAGCTTGGGAGGGAGTTATTCTTTTCTCATCAGAGAGTTGTCGCCAGTACTTTTGCGTTATGCAGAGTTTGCTTTTAGTGTTCGATCATTTTGGTGACCATTGGGCGACGATGAGATTCATCGTGGTGAGGGGGGACGGGGGCAAAACAAACACGAACTACTAAAAATAACAAAAAGGAAGACCAGGAGAGTATACTCTTATTTAAGACATTTGGAGACGCGAGTTCCCAACGCGTCTCTTACCTAAACTTCTGTGTTTCTCATCTTATCGAGTTGGTATGTTCAGATATGTTAGTTTTCCACCGAAAATTACCAACTTCAACTTGTTCGTAGGTACATCGAGTTTAAGATCTATTTTCTGCCATACTAAGTGCACCCCGAACTTTGCCTCTCTTTTACGGACGAGGTTGAACAACTAATGAAAAGTATCTATCATATTTGTTTCCCACATACATGTACCTTGCTATACTGCCGTTCTACTTATAATTGCCCCATGTTACTTTCCACAAAACAGCCAAAACTCAGATAAATTTAGGCATCTCCAAATACACCCATAAAGTTGTGCAAATGTTTATGAGTAGTTCATCTGAACATTCCAAATCGATAAGATAAGAAACGCTAAAGTTATTGCGGATTGAAATCTAGCTTCAATTGGTACACTGGCAGTGTTGGCAGAAAAAATTATTTTCGGTATTTAATTCGATCCAACAATCTTAGAAAAGCTATAACTTTTTTTAGGGACATTTTAGCGCCGCACATCTTGGGACAAAGTTGTTAGGCACATTATGGACTATACTTTTAAATGATTAGTTACGTGATCCAAGCAAAAATGGGGTCTCTAGGGATGAAAATGCAAAAAAATACGTTTTCCCATACTAATTTCCATACAAATTTCAAACGCAATACGGGAAGCCGGTTTACAACCAATCGTTACCAAATTTTACACAGTTGTTTGGGACCCCAAATGGAACCAAAAAAGAGTTGTTCTGGCTTCATGTGGTCAAGATTACGTTTTTTCATCTAAACGGTGAGCCACCCTAATGTGTATCTATGTAGTATACACAAATATTTTTTTCAATTTTTTTCAACAAAATGGCGGCCGTTACAGCGCTTTGCAAAGTCAATGTCTTTTGCTTGTGCCGGCTCTCCTGGTCGCAGTTTCGATCTGAAACCAGCTAACGCAAAAAAAAATTACATTAATTGCATTTACTGTTAGCAGTTGAATTGAAAAATATATGTTGAAAAAAAAATTCTGGCGTAACTTTTTTGAAAAATTCAGCATTTTTTCCGCCATTTTGTCACATTTTTTCATATTAAATAATAAAATATAACAATAACTTTTAATTCATATAGAAGGTAATACTATCATAAAGAAATCCTATTAGTTTCAGCTTAATCGAATAATCAGTTTTCGAGTTATCACCGGCATAAACTCCGAAAATGCTGTTTTGACGTTGAACGCGTTGAAAATAGGTCTTCTCGGTCAAGCGTCTCTTTAAACCTGCTACGCGCGAGAGAGGCGTCTTCGAAAAACGATCAAGAAACACACGAATTTCGAAAAAAAGGGTTTCAGGAGCGTATTCTACGGGAAATTTACTAACTTTTTATGCAAAAACAAAAATTTGAATTTTTTGGTCATTCTAACTGTATATTCCCCCTTAACACTGTTTCACTGTAATGCAGAAATTCTGAAAAACAAATTGAGCATGAAATTGCCATGCTCTTAAATGCAAAAGTGATTTGAAATGCAAGGATGATCCCAAAGGGTGCTGAAATTATTATTTAAATGAGAATGGAATATATGCCCTGCTTGTTCGTCATCTTCAGTCACTTTGCTATTGTCAAATTCGTAAACATGGCCCAGACTACGCTGAAATGCAGCAAAACCAATTTAGCCATTATTGTCTGTCATGTTGTATCATGCTAAAATGTATAGATAAATACTGTGTGAAAACTTATTTAGGTGATATTACCACCAAGGAACTGCGGCACGTCAAGCCGGCCAGTTCAGCGCAAGGGTTCATTCGGCTTACTCATGGGAGAGGAACTCTCTCATTTTTTTTTGGGTTTTGTTTTGATTCGCAACGTCTGAGATCACTCAAGTTTTTCTCGCCAGCTCTAACGTAGAGACCTTGGAGAGAAACATCGTTGCGATACTGTTCCACACCAGTTCCTCTCAAAACAGAGTGCACACAATATATCGCTAGAATAACTATCACAAAGCCATCAGCGGTACATGAGCGCCGTCCAAACGTCATTTTTTGCCTGTTGAGGTGGCGGATTTGTCCGTTCCTCGACCTACCCCGAAGTGGGATGTTAGGCAAAAGATGACGTCCTTGGTTCAAGTACCACTGTTCCCATGCCCTTTCGCTCTATTTTCAAACATCTGTTCGATTTCCAACCTGCCGTACTGTTAGATTATAGTAAGCGTTGCATCTGAATACGGTTTATAGTAAGCTTTGATTTTCAAATAAACCTTCATTCGCTACTTGCACTCTAACTTGAGCAGACGTTTCTATCAGGTTATGGGCCCTAGTGAAGTTTCCATAGTTACGGCTGTTGTTACCGGCCGAAAGTGAAATTTTTTCTTCAAGACACCGAAGATGGCAGGAGGAAAGACCCGACGTTCTGGAGAAAACTCGGGACCTCAAGGAAAACAGCCGGCAGGCCAATCTGGTGCCACTTCAAACCAGACTTCGCCGGTGGTGAGCGGTGATAGGATTCCAACTGGCAATTTTTCGCTTCCGTCGGTGCAGAAGCTCAAAGGACGGGAGAACTATGTGTCCTGGACCTTTGCGATGCGGATGGTGATGATCCACGAGGGATCCTGGCGAGCAGTTGATCCACCGGAAGGTGTTCAAATCGACCAGGATTTGTCGGAAAGGGCGTTGTCATCGATCTGCCTCAGTCTCGAACCGTACAATTACAGCCTTGTCCAGCGGGCCAAGACTGTGCAAGAGGCCTGGAACAGTCTGAAAACGGCGTTTCAAGACTGCGGACGGTACCGAAAGATTGGCTTGCTGAGGAAGTTGACCAGGCTGGAGCTGGAAGATTGCTCGTCCGTTGAAGAGTACGTAGATGAGATTATGTCCACCAGCCACAAGCTGGAAGAAATTGGTTTCGTTTTGGACGACGAATGGCTGTCGTTGATGTTGCTCATGGGACTCCCGAAACGCTACGAGCCCATGATCAAGGGATTGGACGCCTCAGATATCAAGCTCACGGCGGATACAGTGAAACAAAAAATTCTTCAAGACGTCGCCATGGATACCGATGTCAAATCAGCACCGCTTGCTGGGGCGTTAGCGACTCGTGAAAGGAAGTTCCAGAAGAAGAAGGACAAATCCGGCGTGAAATGCTTCAAATGCGACAAGCTTGGGCACTACGCGTCCGAGTGCCATGTGAAGCCGAAGTCGAAACCCGAGAAAGGATTCCACAGGAAGCAAACGGCTTTGATGGCGTGCGTGAAACCGAAGCTGGAGACGGACGCCTGGATTTTGGACTCTGGAGCTGGATAGCACATGTGTAAATCCAAGCAGGCGCTCATCAACAAAATGGATGTCTCGGAAAGCGTTTTTGTGGCCAACTCAACTGAAGTTCCTGTCCCGGCCGTCGGCAGCGTCAAATCGGATGCCGATGTAGAAGGTATGTGCTGTACTCTAGAAATTGCTGATATTTTGCTCGTTCCAGACCTGGCGGTCAACTTGCTCTCGGTGAGCCGTATTTGCAAAAAGGGGTTCCGCGTCAATTTCTTGAGGAACTCTTGTGAGTTAGACAGCGAATCCACCGGTGAGATCATCGCGAACGGTACGGAAGTGGATGGACTGTATAAGCTGAAGCAGTTCAAGCAAACCAGGGCGTTCGTTGCAAATCCCGTGGACAACCTGGAGATGTGGCACAGACGATTCGGCCACCTGACTCTGGACAGTGTGAAGCGATAGCCGTCAATGGTTGCTGGGATCGAAGTCCGTGGCCAGGACATACCAACGTGCGTCAAGTGTGGTGAAGGTAAGCACCACAAGCAACCGTTCAAGTCGGTGGGTAGGCGATCCACTGAACTACTGGAGCTGGTCCATTCGGATCTATGCGGACCGATGGAGAAGGCATCGCTAGGAGGAAGCAAATACTTTGTTACCTTCATAGACGATGCCAGCCGGATGACGCACACCTACTTTCTGAATTCTGAAGTCCAAATCCGAGACGTTTGATGCATTCGTGGAGTTCAAAGCGTACGTCGAGAAGCAGACAGGCAAGTTTATCAGGCGTTTGCGAACCGACAACGGAACCGAGTATGTCGGTAACAAGTTTGAGCAGTTCCTGAAGGCAAACGGCATCCGTCACGAGACTTCGGTGGCCTACAATCCGCAACAAAACGGACTTGCGGAAAGGATGAACACGCCAGCTGTTTGCTCTTCGATGCTGGGTTGGACAAGCGGTTCTGGGCTGAAGCGTTGCAACGGCGGTGTACCTGATAAACAGATCACCAACAAAAGGGAAGAAGATCACGCCAATTGAAGAATTCACCGGAAACAAGCCAGATGTTTCAAACTTACGAGTGTTCGGATCAAGAGCGATGGCGTACGTCCCAAAAGTCAATCGGAAGAAATGGGATCCGAAGTCGAGGCCGTGTATCCTGGTTGGGTATGCTGACTGTTCCAAAGGTTACCGAGTGTACGACTCAGCAACGAAGCAAGTGTTCGTGAGTCGCGATGTGATCATCCTGAGCGAGGAGAGGGAACACCCGGAAAAGACCGGCGAACCAGAACGGGCCAACGAAGATAGGGACGCCGAAACTACGCCATCTCCAGTTTTAGCATCCGATGATGATGAAGAAGACGATTCCGATGCAGTTGTACTGCAGCAGTCCAGTGCGCTCCCTCCGCAACCAACTCGGAACGTTTCTCAACCTACCACGAAGCGCAGCGCGAGGGAGCGCAAAGTACCAGGCAAGAATTCTGACTTTAAGGTGACGTACAGTATCCTTCCTCAGAATCTTGCCATTTCACAGGACCATCATGGCCAGGCGAGGCCAACGACGTTCATCACTGCGCTCCCGTCACACGAAAAGGAAGAAGCTGTTGGACCGCAACACGATTCTGGGCATAGTGACTGAGAGCGCCCAGTCAGAGGCAAGTCGAGCAATAATTCGATTAGCAGCGGTGTGCTTCCGCCATCCTCTATTCCACAGATTACTGGCGAACCCGGGACGCTTCAGCAGGCATTGGAACGACTGGACCGTGATGACTGGATCGGCGCAATGAAGTCCGAGCATCGGTCGTTGTGCGATAGCGACACGTGGGAACTCGTCGATCTACCCGTGGGAAGGAAAGCACACCGCTGCTAGTCAGATTGTTAACTCGACTTGCCTCTGACTAGACGCTCTAATCTATGCCAGAATCATGTGCCGATGGCAACTCTTCCGCCGCTCGTGTGAACGGGAGCGCTGTGATGAACGTCGTTGGCGTATGATGTCCGCGAATGAGCCGGATTCTGAGGAAGGATACTGGCGTCACCCCGCAAAGTCAGGGTCTGCTGCACTGCGCTCCCTCGCGCTTTGCGTAATACTTCTGTGGGTGAGCGTTCCGAGTTGGTGGTTTGCAGTACGGCTGCGATCGTCTTCTTCATCATCATCGGATACTTCGCTGGAGATGGCGAAGTCAGCGTCTATCTCGTCGGCCCGTCTGATTCGCCATTGATCCCTCTCCTCAGGATGATCACATCGACTCACGAACGCTAGCTCGTTGCTGGGTCGACGCTCGACCTTTATGGAACGATCAACCAGGATACACGGCCTCGACTCGGATCTGACTCTTCCGACTAACGCCAGGACGTACGCCGGCGCTGATCAGAGACGCTCGTAGTTCAGACATCTGGCTGACAGTGGAATTCTTCGGTGGCGTGATCTTCTTCCCGCAATTGGTGATGTTTATCAGGTACACCGCCGTTACAACGCTCGTCAGAACCTTGTCCAATGAAGGCAAGCAGCTGGCGCATGTTCATCCGCTCCTGAAGTCACTGTTGCCCAGTTATGAAACCCGCCGAGTCTCGTGACGGATGCCAGCATCGGGAACAACGAAACTGTTACCGACATGCTCGATTTCCGTTGTCGGTCTCGACGCTGATAAACGTATCTGCTTCTCGACGATGCCTTGAACTCCGCAGTAAATCAGGCGTCTCAGTTTGGACTTCGAAATTCAGAGTGGAGTGCGTCGTCGACGGCATCTATGAAGGTAATAAGTATTTGTAGCGATGCCTTCTCCATCGGTCGACTGGATCGGATGGACCAATGCTGATAGTTCAGTGGATCATACACCCCTGCGACTGTTTTTGGGTAGCGGATGAACTACCTCACCGCATGACGCACGTTGTATGATTTTTTTTTTTCTGGATCATCGATCCAGCGGCTCCTGTTTGGCTATCGTAATCGAATCTGACCGAATCATCAATATGCACATCTCAGGTTGATCAGGTTTGACGAACGCTGTTTGCTGAACAACTCGGCGTCCGTCACTCGATGCCGTTCGCGATGATGGATTCGCTATCTATCTGGGATCCTCAGAGGAATGACGATGGTACGCAATACGAAACTCGCCGGAGCAAGTTGACCGCCGGAGTGCCTGAGCTGAAAGATATCGACTGATTTCTGGGGCTGACTACATCGACGTCGATTTGACATGTGAACGATATGAACAAGACTTCAGTTGGTTGGCCGCAAACGCTCCGGATCCGGTGATGGTAGCCCATAGCTGGATTTTACGCATGTGTAATCGGCTCAGTCAGATCCAGGCGTCCATCTCCGGCCTACCGGTTTCACGCGCCATCAGAGCCGTTTGCCTTCACTGTGGAATCCTTTTCTCGGGTTTTCATTTTCATTTCGCATGGCCTCGGACGTAGTCACCCAAACTGTCGCATTGGCATTTCGCATAGTTGTCCTTCTTCTTCTGGGTCCTTTCGCAGTCATAACGCTGACAAGCGGTGCTGATTTGACGTCGATATCAGTAACATCTGAAGAACACGTTTCCTTCAATCCTGCGTGACTTGACTATCTGGACGTTAATCCCTTGATCGTGGGCTCGTAGCGTTTCGAGATTACATGAGCATCGGCGACGGCTTTGAAACGGAGCCAATTTCTTCCGGCTTGGCTGTAGACATGTCATCTGCGTACTTTCGGCGGACGAGCAATCTTCCAGCCAGCCTGGTCAACTTCCTCGGCAAAGCCAATCTTTCGGTACGCGATCCGCGATCTTGAGAACGCCGTTGCGAAGACTGTTCAACTGCACGGTAGATATGTGGCTGCGGTTCGAACTGGTACGAACTGGCGCCCCTTTCCGACGGAATCATTCGATTTAATTTACCTTCCGGTGGGATCCCTCGTGGTCATCGCCATCCGCCGGCAGCAAAGGTCAGGACATGATTCTCCCGTCGCGCGAGCTTCTGCGCCGACGGAGATGAAAATTGCCAGTTAAGTATCGCCGCTACGCCGCCGGCGAAGTGGTTTGAAGTAATGCCAGATTGGCCTGCCGACTCGATCGAGATGGTCGAGTTTTCTCCAGAACGTCGATCTCCTCCTGCCGTCTTCATTGTCTTGAGAAGATTTCGCTTTCGGTTTGTGAACAGCCGTAATATGGAGCTTCACTGGGAATATGGCTGATAGAGCAGCAACCGAGTTAGAGTGCAAGTAACGAATGAGGTTTATTTAGTAGGAAACACTATAAACAGTATTCCAGATGCAACGCTTACTATAATCTATGAGTACGGCAGGTAAATCGGACAGATGTTTGAGGTTAGCGAAGAACTGTGGGAACAGTGGTACTTGAACCAAAGGACGTCATCTTTTGCCTGGCATCCCACTTCGGGGTAGGTCGAGGAGACGGACAAAATCCGCCACCTCAACAGGCAAAAAATGACGTTTTGGAAGGCGCTCATCTACCGCTGATGGCTTTGTGATAGTTGATTTCTAGCGATACATTGATGGTACACTCTGTTTTAGAGAGGAGACTGGTGTGGAACAGTATCACGGCGATGTTTCTCTCCAAGGTACTCCTACGTTAGAGCTGACGAGAAAAACTTGGTGATCTGAGACGTTGCCAGGCTCAAAACAAAGCCCAGAAGAGATGGGAGTTCCTCTCCCATGAGTAAGCCGAGATGATTCCTGCGCTGAACTGGCCAGGCCTTGACGTGCCGCAGTTCGCTTAGTTGTTAATATCACCTAAATGAACGCTGCACGCAGTATTTATCTATGCATTTTTAGCATGATACAACATGACGAGACAATAATGGCTAAATTGGTTTTGCTGCATTTCAGCGTAGTCTGGAGCCATGTTGACGAATCTGACAATAACAAGTGACTGAAGATCACGACAAGCAGGGCATATATTCCATTCTCATTCAAATAATAATTTAAGCAGCCCTTTGGGATCATCCTTGCATTTTAAATCACTTTTGCTGACTAAAAGAGCATTGCAATTCCATGCTCAATTTGTTTTTCAGAATTCTGCATGACAGTGAAGGCAGTGAACTAAGGGTTGGAACATGACCAGAAATTCCAGATTTATGTTTTTGCATGCAAAAGTTAGTGAATTTCCCGTAGAATACGCTCCTGAGACCCTTTTTCGAGGTTCGTGTGTTTCTTGATCGTTACACCGAAGCCTGCCTCTTTCGAGCGCAGCAGGTTTAAAGAGACGCTTGGCCGAGAAGACCTATTTTCCAGCGTTTTTCTCAAAAAGCATTTTTCGTGGTTTATGCCGGTGATAACTCGAAAATTGATTATTCGATTAAGCGAAACTTATAGGATTTCTTTATGATAGTATTACCTTCTATATGAATTAAAAACTATTGTTATATTTTATTATTTAATATGAAATGTGACAAAATGGCGGAAAAAATACTGAATTTTCAAAAGTTACGCCAAATTTTTTTTCAACATATATTTTCAATTCAACTGCTAGCAATAAATGCAATTAATGTAATTTTTTTTGCGTTAGCTGGTTTCAGATCGAAACTGCGACCAGGAGAGCCAGCACAAGCAAAGACATTGACTTTTCAAAGCGCTGTAACGGCCGCCATTTTGTTGAAAAAATTGAAAAAATATTTGTGTTCTACATAGATACACCATTGAATGCGTGGCTCACCGTTTAGATGAAAAACGTAATCTTGACCACATTAAGCCAGAACAACTCTTTTTTGGTTCCATTTGGGGTCCCAAACAACTGTGTAGAAACTGGGTAACGATTGGTTTAAACCGGCTTCCGTATTGCGTTCGAAATTTGTATGGAAATTAGTATGGAAAACGTATTTTTTGCATTTTCATCTAGAACCCCATTTTTGCTTGGATCACGTAACTAATCATTTAAAAGTATAGTCCATGAATGTACTAACAACTTTGTCCCAAGATGTGCAGCGCTAAAATGTCCCTAAAAAAAGTTATAGCTTTTCTAAGATTGTTGGATCGAATTAAATACCGAAAATAATTTTTTCTGCCAACACTGCCAGTGTACCAATTGAAGCTAGATTTCAATCCGCAATAACTTTAGCGTTTCTTATCTTATCGATTTGGAATGTTCAGATGAACTACTCATAAACATTTGCACAACTTTTATGGGTGTATTTGGAGATGCCTAAATTTATCTGAGTTTTGGCTGTTTTGTGGAAGTAACATGCGGGCAATTATAAGTAGAACGGCAGTATAGCAAGGTACATGTATGTGGAGAACAAATATGATAGATACTTTTCATTAGTTATTCAACCTCGTCCGTAAAAGGAGAGCGACAGTTCAGGTGCTACTTAGTATGGCAGAAAATAGATCTTAAACTCGATGTACCTACGAACAAGTTGAAGTTGGTAATTTTCGGTGGAAAACTAACATATCTGGAACATATCAACTCGATAAGATGAGAAACACAGAAGTTTAGGTAAGGCGCGTTGGGAACTCAGCGTCTCCAAATGTCTTAAATAAGAGTATACTCTCCTGGTCTTCCTTTTTGTTATTTTTAGTAGTTCGTGTTTGTTTGCCCTCGTCCCCCTCACCACGATGAATCTCATCGTACGTCCCAATGGTCACAAAATGATCGAACACTAAGCAAACTCTGCATAACGCAAAAGTACTGGCTGACAACTCTCTGATGAGAAAAGAATAACTCCCTCCCAAGCTCCTCACCTGATCCTTCCCTGAAAAATATTGCCCTTAACCTCGAGTAAACCACTAGTAATCGGTCCATTCCTACTAGACGTAGTATTAAGTTATTCTTGTTAAACCACAGACAATGATTATCGGCTCCGTAAGGCTAACGCAATTAAGCCTTCCAAATAAACGAACTGGTTAAAAAAACACAGAAATTATTTCTATCTGTAACTTTACTTCCATCGATATTAGGGGGGAGGAATCAGTATGTACCTCTTCTTCAATTACAAAAAATAAATTCAGCAAATGGTTTTGAATAGCTCATCCGAACGTACCAACTACATTAGATGAGAAACTCCGAAGTTGAGATTGGAAAGAATATAGTATGCCCCTCTCTTTAACAACTGGACATATGAGATAGAGCAAATGTTTTTAAATAACATATCTAAATAAACCAACTCCACAAGATACGAAACACTAAAGTTATTTCAGTTTGAAACAGTAATTCCATTACTATGAATTGAGGGAGAGGGCGGGTTGGCATGGTGGGAGGGCATATCCCAATAAACCCATAAAGTTGATGCAAATGTTTATGAGTAGTTCATCTGAACATTCCAAATCGATAAGACAAGAAACGCCAAAGTTATTGCGGATTGAAATCTGGCTTCCATTGATACACCGGCAGTGTTGGCAGAACAAATCATTTTTAGCAATTAATTCGAACCATCGATCTTTGAACGCCTATAACTTTTTTAAGGAACGTTTTAGCGTAGTACTTCTTTCGACAAATTTGTTAGAAACATCCTGGACTATACTTTTAACTAACTAGTTAAAGGTTTCATGCTAAACTGAGGTCTCTAGTAATGAAAATTCAAAAAGTATGTTTTCCCATACTAATTTCCATACAAATTTCAAAGCGCAATGCGGAAGCAGGGCTACAACCAATCGTCCCAAAATTTTACATGGTTGTTTGGGACCCCAAATGGATCCAAAAAAGAGCTGTTCTGAAAAAATGATCATGTTGAGCCACCTAATACACACACAATTGTAAAAAAGTTTCGATTGATTTGGTAAAAACTTCCCTTGAAATTTTGTTTTCAAAAAATGAGTTTTTTTTCTCGTTCTAACTGTACATCCCCCTGTAATGCTTTATTTCTAAAGTTCAACTACTATTCTATGAAAGACTGGCATGTGAATATAGACAGTATGGGATTGTATTGAAATATTTGTGTTTAGTGGTTATTATGATAAGATATTTCATGCATTTCAGGAATCATCAAACTAAAATCTTTGATCACTCAAACTGGTTTCTTCGGACTTATAGTTGTAAAATTAGTTGATTCTGAAAAACAAATTAAATTTCTTTTCATTTAAATTTCATCTTCGATGATTGGACTGATCTACTCTGATTTTCAGCTTCTACAGGGCTATTAAGATATTAATACATAACTTATTTTTATTTCTCAGTAAGAATCCAGTTGATGTCAGATATATTTTGTAAATACATATATTATATTATATTATGTAAATTACATGCATACATTCCATAAAAAAGGGTAAGGGGGGAATACAGGGTGCCAGACGAACTGTCTGGATGAGGGATTCATGGTTATCTGGCCCAAGTCATGGATGACAATTATGCCTTCTTTGATGGAAATCATCAGATAGAGATCAGCGAAGGCCTAATTATTTTCCGACAGTCTACAGTGAGTTAGCTAATCCTACACCGATAAAAAGAAACATTGAATTTTCTGCGTGATCTAATGCACATAAAGGGAATGCTAGATTTGAAAGAAAGTAATTGGATATTTCATGTAAATTTCAGCCAGATAATGCCAGAATCTAGCCTTTTGTATGAAAGATTGCAAACAATTTCGTTGTTCACGCCTTCTTTGACTTGAAATTAATGCCTTATTCAGACTACAGCGTTATTTAATAATACAAGGCTATTTTTTAAACAGTTTAATTTTTTTTTCTGTGTATTTTTACAAACCACCAGACAGAAATCCTAATGTGTATTGCTTACTGTTCTTTTCCTGTAATAAGAGCGTTTCGTTGAAAGGAGATTCTTTATCCTTTCCGTGGGTTTCGTGTAAATGTTTCTGCTTACGGGTCCACGCACCCGTTTTGGCCCTTCATACAACGGAATAGTTGTACAGTTTGATCTTGCCATTAGGAGGAACTGTACGCCATGGCTGGTGGTGGCTTACTATCACATAACATAACATCACAAGTAAGTAAGTAAGCCGAATGAAGGAGCTATAACTATCGGCTAATATTACATCCGGTTACCTTAGTTGAAGTTTTTTTTTCCGATTCTTCATACATTTTATATGGAAGTAAGAAATTTTGGAGAAAGAAATTTCAAATAGTGCACAAAATTACAAGAATATATTTACTTTGAAATGAGCAGTGCTTTTACTTTTTTTCCGCCTTGGAATCACCGTACGACGGAGGTTTCCGTTGACGCAATTTTGATCCTACACGAGATTCAATGAACTTACTGATAACGATTGGTTCATATTATGCTACGACACACATAATTCTAACAGATCACCAATTGAAGAGACGAATCCGGAAAACCAGAGATGAGAACACAAGTGGCCACAGCCTGTCATCTTCGACCTTCAAGCTCGATTTTTTCCACCATCCAATCGAGGTAACTGCCTAACCGGGTATAGATGGCTGGTATTCCATCGGATCCGCACTTTTTGGCACCGACACTGACTATTCCCACCAGGTGCCACCGGTTGTTCAAAATTGCCATCAGCGGTCCACCGGAGTCTCCTTTGCATGAATCTCTCCCGGCTGTTCCTCCGACACAGAGTTGATTTTCGGTAAACGTCACATCAACCTCAGCAAACGCCGCATTACACATGGTCATGTCTTGCCCGGTGAGAGTAACCTTCATTTTTCGGCGGCTTGAAAACCCTTGTAATGAGATAAATTTGCATAGCTGACTTTCATTGATGACTTAAAGTTTACCTGTTTCGGTCTTCCCCCAGCCAGACACATCGAAGGATTCTCCAACAATCGTTAGCGAATCCGCCATCTCCTGTGAGGGTATGCATATTGGTGCTATCAGATCCGTAGTCTCAACAGCGGTGGCTAGTTTAATTAGTGCAATGTCGTGTTCCTTGTTTAATTGATGGGAAAGGTATCCCTCGTGTACGATAGTTTTCTCGATAGGGTAATCCTCATGAAAATCCACAAAACAGCGTATCAGCGTGCAGTCTTGAGTAGTGTCCATATCCCATTCACCAAGGCGCACTTCAACCCTGTGTTAAGAAATAGTTCAACAAATGCCTCTAATGCAGTCAGAATACAAATAGAACTCACAATTTCCGAAGACGCGAATTGATGATGCAATGGGCAGCAGTCACGACATACCGTTCGTTGATAAGCGTACCTCCGCAAACGTAACTGGTTCGGCCTCTGGCGTCTCTGTATCCGATCATAACAAGCCAAGGAAACTCATCCGGTTCGGTTTCCTCTCCTCCCATGATGTTATCATGCAGCGTCAATCGACCACAGTTGTCCTCACTTTGCAGGTATGGACAGCAGGTTAGTATCTCACCACTGCCCGCCAGTTTGCCACATCGGAATGTCTCCAGATATCGTTGATCGGCGACTGTAAAGTCTTTTTGCGCAGAATACCGGTTACAAATGCGCTGCGTACCGAACGCAGCGGCCACTGTTTCCACCGGGTGTGGTGCAATTTTGATTTCGGACGAGCTCCGAGGAACTTACTGCAAATGATTGGTTATAGCGTTATTCGTAATATAAACAATTCTAAGAAATTACCGATTGAGAAAAGCCACGAGGTAAACAGAACTGAGAACACGACTGTCCGCATCTTTAACACTGCTGATGCCTGACGCACACTGGACGTTGGAGATGAACGAGACAATTGAGAAATTGACAGCGGAATCAGGGGAACCCCCTAGGGTTAGAGGCTGATAAGAGTCATGTTGTTGTAAATAAAACATAATATTTTGAATTACATTTCTGCTCGAGGCTTGCAGTGGCAGGAGAACAAAAACGAATTAATTCACCGATGGTAAGACTGAACCCTTCATACACTACACCAGATATTTCATATTGTTAGTCTATGAAATGAACCAAACAATTCTAAATGTTTTTTCGTGCAATTGGAGAAATTTACCGATAGCTTGGTTCAACAGAACGTGTTTTATTCACTGTCAAGTTCAAATGATATTCATTGATGAATATTATTTGCATACTCAGATATTACGCGCTCACGACTTAGGTTTTAAAGTTAGAACAATACATTATGAGCCAAATATATGAAAAAAATCAAGCACAACAATTTCGTCATACGTGCTATTGTGAAAATTAGCTTCTGGAACAAGTTGTTAGCAAATTTAGCGCATTGGGTCGAAATGAATATTCACAGATCAGGTTTTTTTCTGTTTGTTAAAAATCGATGCATGCGAATTTGTGAAATTGTGAATTTGGGTTTGGAAAGTTTTTCGGTGGTTATTACTATTCGGGGTAGTGTAGTTCATCTGGCATTTCAGATAGTCCCGGTGTAATAGTTTTATAAAATTTACGTTTCGCGTTGTTTTCGAGTTGTCGTGGGGCATATTGCTTAAGTGTCGTTTGTTTTTCAACTTCGTGAAGAAATAAAGAATTGTGCTACTGTTTCCGCATGTGGTGCAGCCATGGCTTGTACATATATTGCAAAACTGGAGATATATTTTTCCTGGCATGGAAATCATGGTGCACGAAGAATTTGTACGATTGGATTTCCGTACAATTCCGGATAGGAATGAGGACCACCGAAATGTCATTGAGATAAGTAAACGTTCATTAAATGTTCAACATTTTATAAAATGTTCTTGCCTTGTTAAATTATATTAAATTTTCTGTTTTCTGTTAACATTTCCATCGTTGCCATAAAGACGTATTGCTATTTTCCTCGGTTTGTGGAATATTTGAAAATGATGACCTTGCAGTATTGCTCTACGCTCAATCATCTTGCTTTATTCTAAAGATTTGGTTAGTATTTCGTTTTTCTTTCTCAAAGAATTGCCTCATTTTTGGTTAAACTGTTTTGGTGACATTGATGACGAGTTTCTCTTAGCCAGGAGACTTCACACCAGCCGAGTTTATTATTCGTATACGAGAGACACCTGGCAGGAGCCTCCTGTTTCCAGGTAGCTTGACAAGTATAAATACGTGTTTTTATTTTTATTTTTATAATTTTCAGCATTGCATAGTAATATATTTACGTGTTTTATTCGTACTAGAAGTAACATATCACTTGAAAAACCAGATTCGTAGGGGATACCATGATAGTTGCGTGGAATAACCGAAGTACAAGAACACATTTGATTGACGGAACATACTCTTCTACTGTACGTCACAAATGACATCCTGCTCGGTCATAGAAATATGTATGGTTTCTATGATATTTGACTTGACCTGATACGGAGCGTGTGAAATGGTATGTCCACGCATCCTTCCTGACCTGTAGATTCGCGGATTGCGTTGTGGTTCATTGTGGTATTCGTTTAAAACCAACTCGTTATAAGCAATCTTCTTTCTGCATCCAGAGAAGTCAGATATATTGTGTTCACACATCTATCTATTTATTACAATCTCTAACATTTATTGTGAATACAAATACTAATATTTCTAGGTCGTAATGATTAATAGTATAGTAGCTACAACGGCTAAAGTATTTCTATAAGAGGGTGATCAAATAAGTTGCAGATATGCATTCTCTAATAATTGCTATAATTGCTTGTCTCTCTCATATTATTATTAATAATACAACAATAAAATAAACAGCTAATTAACAGTTAAATTATGATCATAAATAAGAATCATTGTATGAGATGAGATAAACTACAAATGATTATAGCGGTGCAAGGAGACGGAACAGCACATCCAAATTTTAGACGTACTATTTGTTATGTAATATACGATTTCAGATCATCCATAGAGCTCCTGAGTATCGTAAAAAAATAATCTCGTGGCTACGATGCATTGTTCAAACTTTCAGGTTCATTATTGATAAGCAAATCCTCCTACAATTGCAGCAGGACAACAATATAATATCCCTGCAGTAAATTGTATATACTATTCCATATTAAATTGCATATTGATTTTACCTATATATTATTATCATGCCATTTTTACTCGGATTTTTATGATTTATTTCAATATTATTTCATTATTTTTTATCACGGAACGTATGGTACGGTATGTCCACGCATCCTTCCTCCCCTGTAGATTCATAAAATGTTTTGGGGCGCAAATCTATTCATTTGAATCCAACCCATTTTACAGAATCATCTTTTGCGGTTAATGCAACGCAGTAGGCCTTGCCGCTTTGACGCTTGTATCATGTCTCTGATATGCTGCAAAGGTCAATATTGACCAAAAAAATAATTGGGCGTTATCTAACCAAATTATTTTCAGGATGCTTTCTCGTACTGGCTGCGTTTGTATTAGATTAGATTAGATTAGATTAGATTGGGTCGAAATGAATATTCTCAGCACTGATTTTGACTATTTGATGCGTCATAAAACGCATCAGATGCGACAATATAGAATGCAAGCAAGATCGATTAGTGCGAGCTGTGTTTTCCGGTTTTGAACTGCAACGAGTATTGCCGAATTTCACGCCAACTTGTCTTCGTGGCTTGGCAGCACCCACTCAGAATCCAATGAAACTGTGTGGGTGTATATACTTTGTCTTTTTAAGCAACTTTGCATACTTGAATTTTTTAATCAACATAACTCAAAAAGGACAAGACTGAGCATGAGCACGAGCATGATTGACCGTCCGAGGTTGCTACCACCGAACCCTAGTCCGAATTAATTCAAACTAGGGAACATATTTGTTTTTTGTAGTCAAAGGAACATATCTTAGTCCTTATTACAATTTTATGTCTTATGAAAAGTGACAATACTCGTTTTGCGGTTGTGCTAGGATGAGTTTAGAATAAGTAAAACATGGTTAGTCTTCATTTATGTGAATTCTCATTGTCTATTTGATGTTCTATAGTTTGAATTGGTTATGACTAGGGTTCTGATGCATGGTCAGTATCGGAGTCATAGTTTGTTTTCTTTGCAATGAATCTGATTTTAACTGATAAAGGGGCGCGTCTTTGAAGAGCTCTCAAACTTAAACCGGAAACTTTCATTAAAAATCGATTCATTACCAACAAAACAAACAATGACAACTGTAACAACCGAATACTCCATCATTTCTCAATAGTGATGAGGTAACTCGACATGCACTAAACAAAGGATACGGGATATACTACAATAGCTCAAATTACTGGTCGCAGTGGTTTATCTCCTGAACGGAAGAAAAATAAGGAAAGGGTAGGAATATGTTGACGTGATACTCGCTTTATTGGAAGCCATGGAATCCACTGCACTTCCACGAGAAATCACTAGGATTTTGGATAACAGGATTGGGTAGCAGCAGGGTTAGTTTTGGTTAACGATAAGCTGTCAAGTGAAATTTTTGAAAATTATGAGTTATTTCTGATTTGAACCGATCTAAACCAACAGTTAAGATGCCATTGGGGCCGCTCACAAAGTGTGGTTGTAATTTTTCATTGGGAAAACAAAGTAATTTTGATTATGCTGAAACCCGATGTTGACCTGTTTAAACCAACAGTAAGGATGCCAATGGGGTCATACTCAAAATGTGATAGTGGTTTTTCATTTGGAAACTAGGAGATGTTTTACAACTCTGGAAAGCTAATTTGGACCGATTAAACCAACAGTAAGGATGCTTTTGGGGTCACTCACAGAGTGATAGTGGTATTTCATTAGGAAAACAAGGCAATTCATCTCAACGCCTTAGAGCCAACTTGGACCGATCTACACCAACAGTACGGATATAAAAAACGCTACGCCCGATAACAAAATATTATGGAACTACGTATCGACACAACCGATTCAGCCGATTCAACTGATGGTCGACGCAAACCCATTAAAAAAGGACATATAGACAATGGGTAGCAATTACCTGTCTTGTTCCACGTCCTTCAGAGCACTTAATTTCTCACGAGTCGCCTGTACCCAACTCCACAGGTTTCCGTCAAGTCTCTAGTACATCAATTCATCTCCATGTCCAACCGAAGCACCACTACAAAAAAAGTTTTAATAAATAGAGAGATATTAGATATTGTCTTCAAAATTTGGTAGAAATAAATTATTTGTTGCCTGAAAAGAAAAAAAATTAAGAACAAAGTTATAAGTAGAATCCTTGTAGTCCCCCGGATGTTCGAAGAGCAGAGCCATTTATATGAAAAGATACTAAGAGTTATTGTTGCGGGTTTTCGGTGATTGATTACAACTATGTTGGCACCATTGCACACTGGGCCAGGAGACGAAATTAGCAAGACAAAACCTCTAGCGCTTTGAGCATGCATTTTATCAAGATGATTGCTTCAGCATTGTTGCTCAGTTTTATCTGCGCCACAATTTGGTAATAAAAATTTGTTCCAATTTTCACCGCAAGGGCGGCGCTGCGATACTAACTTTTTTATTTCGGTTTAGCGGTTTGATGTCTTCAGCAAAGTTGTAGAGCATAAAATAATAAGAAAGTTTGCTGAAGACATCAAAGTTCTATGTCTACAAATAACAAAGTTACGATTAGTTTTGTAAAATTTAACTGAAATTTGCGTTTTTTCTACTAATTTTCATATTTTCGTCAAATATATTATTTTTGATACCGTTTATGTGTTGAACCTTATCATTCGCGTATGTTTTGGAAGAGTTCGTATAGTTTTGGGACATAACAAGCGAAATATTAGCCAAAACTTTGAAAAATATCATGAATTTCAAAATTAATTTTCTCAAAAAATTGCAAGTTGTTGCAAAAAATTACTCATGTTTCAGAAAGTATCATATGTGACCTTTCAATTCTGAAATTATGCCCGATACATATTTTGATATATTTGAGATATCTGGATTAATTATAATTAATATTTTTGATCTAGCAACTATTTTTCATTTTATATTTACTATTATTTCAACAGGTTTTGTACGGATTCTGGAAATTGATTTTTATCGGTTTGAGGAAACTGTTTTGTGAGTGTCATCACGGGGTCAGAGGTTTGCAAAAGTCTTCTTAATACATCTTCGATGTTCGCCAGGCGACTGAATTGTCGAGAATGGTGCTCCCGAAATTTTCTGATCGGTTTGTTCCGACGCTCTTGTGCTTCTTCCGACAATAGTCCAATAGGAATTTCGCAATGACTTATTATTTCAGATCCATGTACCAAGATCCTGTGAACTGAAGGCGAAAGGGGATAATAATCATAATAATAGGTTTCGAATGATTTGACGTCGATTTCTAATTTCGATGATAGCACGCAAAGAAGTGTAGCGACTCGACGAACGATGTCCACCTCAAGTCCTGTAATTCTTGCCGTTGTTTCTGGATCTTGAAAGAATCTTCTAGCAGTGTTGCCATCATTTGTGTTACCTGATGAAAAAATAAAGATAAAGGGATCTACTTCCCGATAAAGAAGAAAAATGCAGTTACCTCCGGATGGCAAAGGTTCACTTATTCTCAGCCCAATCTTCTTAAATTCTTCTCTAATTGCATGTTGCCGTTCAAGAAAGGTTTCGTTTCCTTTATTTATACGCCATTTTTTGAGTGGGATTCTGTACGAAACATTAAGCAGAAGCTCCATACTTCTTATAAAAGCATGCAAAACAGGAATGGTTTCAATTTTATTGCGATCGTCACATATTTGGGCTTCGATGGGATTACTGAGTTTTTTGCCTGATGCTCCGCAAAGATTGCACGCCTGGGAACTTGTTCCTGTGAAGCTGTTAATAACTTTGCCATCGACCATACTCAAAATTAACTCAGAAGAAACATCTACAGAAATCCTATTTATCGTCAATGTGGTTGCTTTCAAATTTTGTATTTGTAACATCATACTCTCCACTTCTCGTTTGATAAGATCAGCAGTTTCTTTTTGAAAAACCATTTTGATGGGGCGGCACAAATTGATGGATGATGGACTGTTGTTGCTCCAAACTTCTTGTCGTTCGCCGGAGACTGCGTTGAAATATATTCACAAAGGAACCAGGCAAATCAAAAAAATATGCGAGTCATTACATGATATAACATCATCGCCAACTTCTTCAAAAAATGTCATTTTATACCGTGAGTGGTTGCTTGAACCATCCAATCCCCATTTTAAAATAACACATAAATTTCCCTGTTCATGAATGTACGGTTCAATATATTTATTCAGTGTCATGAAGAGACGCTCTACCGTATGGTTAACAAGATTTTGAAGAGGAACTTCTGCAAATAAACTTTGATACAGCTCACATTCCGCCATGAAACAGCTTCCAATCAATTGGGAATTGTTCCAATTTGTCTTTATTTTGGGTTTATTAAAAATAATTTCGAAACTTTTGAGGAAATATTTTTTTTTTCAATTGGAGAGTTAAAGTAATTTTGAAATAATTTAGAATTATTAAAAAAGCGACTCAAAACCACCACAAAATCCAAAACTTGAAAGAATTATCGATCTATTGGAAGCTGTTTAGACAAGAACATAATTAAATGAATTTGTCCTTACCACGTGGATAACAAGTACTTTTATTATCGCGGATGTCATTGTATGCTGGATAAATGTCATATCCTTTTTTTAGCGTCATGTTCCTTATGTTTTGGTACTGTTGTTTTGTTAGATCGTTTTCACATAAAAACCTCAATGCATCGTCGACTGTAAAACGTTTCATCTCTGGTTCAACAGATAGAGCAAGTTTTTGAAACGGGAAGCTTTCTCAGGAAATGCAAACAGGTGCTCGACAACCCAAGCAACGGAACGATATCCATCAGTCCTTAATGCCGTTACCGTGGCTGAAACCAATTCTGCTGTGGTATGTTTTTCTCGCAAATCTTTGGTTTTACGGAGCCTGGTCCTATGGGTTTCTGCACCAAAAGATATTTTCTTCCTTCCACCAACATTTTTCTTCGGAATATTATTCAAAATTTTAAAGTTTGAATCCAGCCATTTTGAATGTTTCAGGAAAAACAAACTCTTTATGCGGTGGCACTTTGCGTATCGTGATTCAATATTTGATAGTAGCAAACGTAGTGAGTTTTGAACGGAATCAGAAAACATTTTATTATCAGGACATGTTATTTTCTTCTTCACATACGATGCCACATCACCAAGTGGAAGATTCTGTAGGAATAATTCTACTATTTCTCGTACGCGAATACTGCACGCTAATAATAAAATTACTTGAATGAATTCCTGCTGGATTAATTAAAATAACCTACCTTGAGCCATAGTGATCTGTAGAAGGCACCAACCACAAACTAGAAGTAATCTGCCGAAAGAACCAAAAGGGTAAACCAGCGCTTCCAAACGGTTGATAACTACACAATTATTATGACATTTGACGTTTGAGATTTGAAGTTTTGAGGCGTATTCAAATGTAATGGGGAAAGTCGTGGTTGCTTAGATATTTCATCAACATCCGTGCACTCATGGACATAGAAAAAATTACTGTGAGGCACGTTTTCAATATTCTCGTGGAAATGAGTGAGGCAACACCAAAACACGGCTAACAGTAATATCAAAAAGGCAATAGAATTATGGCAGCGTGCACAGGCTCATGCTTCAACATTTGCTTCGATGATTACCCCTTGGTTTTGACAGTGAAGTAAACAAGTATGTGTGTCAGCGATCAATCTTATTCGTCGACACACGAATACAAGTGCAGAGGAATACTTATTTTCAATTGACTTTTATAGCACACTATCTTTTACAGATTAAAAATAAAGATATTCGAGGTGAAAAAATAATTCCATTGGACATGTTGACATGAAAACATATCAAATTTTGTACAATGGAATGCATATGTATGTATACGCAAAAAGCAATCAATTATAGCATTGAGTTCGGGCTAAAATCATCAAAAGTTTAAAATACGATATCTCAAATATTTCAAAATAAGTATCGGGCATAATTGCAGAATTGAAGAGTCACATATGGTACTTTCTGAAACATGAGTAATTTTTTGCAACAACTTGCAATTTTTATAATTTTGAAATCCATGATATTTTTCAAAGTTTTGGCTAATATTTTGCTTGTTATGTCCCAAAACTATGCGAACATTTCCAAAACATACGCAAATTATAAGGTTCAACACATAAATGGTACCAAAAATAACATATTTGACGAAAATATGAAAATTAGTAGAAAAAACGTAAATTTCAGTTAAATTTTACAAAACTAATCGTAACTTTGGTATTTGTAGACATAGAACTTTGATGTCTTCAGCAAACTTTCTTATTATTTTATGCTCTACAACTTTGCCGAAGACATCGGCAACCGCTAGAAGGCGAAATAAAAAGTTAGTATCGCAGCGCCACCTTGCGGTGAAAATTGGAACTAATTTTTATTACCAAATTGTGGCGTAGAACTGAGCAACAATGCTGAAGCAATCATCTTGATAAAATGCATGCTCAAAGCGCTAGAGGTTTTGTCTTGCTAATTTCGTCTCCTGGCCCACTGTGCATTGGCTGAAATGAGCATTGAATGAAAATAGTGAGAACACTTTATTGAATAAACGACTACACTGCCCTGGGATGCATAGTTGACGTAACCACCATTGGTGTGGTTGTTGAGAAAACACGTTTCTCCGAGTTTAAGCTGAAATGCAATGTATACCAACAAATATGGCCAAATGTTCTGTCCATTTGATGAAGTGTTACTAATAAAAGTGGGCCAGCAGGATAATTAGAATAGTTTTATTTTGTTATCATAATTAAAACGTATACGCCAACTTATGCGAATAAACAGGCAATTACTGAACGTTTATTCTCATAGTTTAGCGTAAAAACCAAGGTGCTGTGTTCTGAAAAATATGTCGTACCTTAGGCTTTCACCGATTGGCTTCACGAATACCAACGAAAAGTTTCAACCAGTAAAGCTCCCATTTGATTTTGACGATATCTACCATCGGACTTATGTTCGACTCATTAAAAGAGCGTCAGTTAAAAAAAGCAATAATGTTGCAGTTACAGTTGCTACTGTAAGGTGTTGAGAGACCTGAACATAAAATTTACCCAACTGGGGCCTGATGAGTGCGAACGTTGTCAAGCCCATCGTGTTCACGAAGAGCAGACAGGTCACTTTGCTAAAGCTGATGATAATGATCAAGGAGGATCAACAACGAACGAAGTTCAATGCGAGGTTGTGTTTGAGTTGGAAGGATCACGTATCGCGAGCGATTTATGGGCGAGATGAATACGATAGCGGTCGGTCAAATGCCTAAATCAACAAATCGGTTTCTTCTGTTTATCTTTAAAAGGTAACTTTTTATGCATATCAGTCGTTGTGAATTACTTATACCTCATTTTATGACTGACGGTGGTCCAGCTTCCAAGAATGGAATCATTCAAAGAAGTGTTATTTTTTGCAAAAGAATCGTCGAATTCAACGAAACATCTGTTCCCATTGGATGCTCTCTAAATGTACCCGTTTATGCCTTTTTGTGGAAGATGTGTTTGCAGAACTGAAAGCTTACCACATTGCCAGCGTTTTTTTTTAAATAATTTTTTCTCTCTTCTTGGCTCAAACGTTACTTTGTGGATGGACAATGGTTCAGGACAAAACAAGGCTTTACACATCAACTCGCCTATGATTGAAACTGCTGAAATTAATTTGAAGTACATTGAGCCTGACCATACTTATATGTCAGCGGATTCATTTCATGCATCGGTTGAGCGCACGATAAGAAACGTTCCTCGAAAAGAAGTTCACAATTTTTCAGATTTTGTCAACTGTGTGAGAAACTCAGGGGATGGCATTAAGCCACTGGTTTTCGAAATGGAGCCGTCAGATTTCTTTGAATGTTCTTTCAAATTCAAGCAATCTGTTATAACCAAGCCTAATGATAAACCGAAGATGGCAAACACCAAACATGCCATCTTCTCCAGAGGAACATATGATATTCAGTACTCGTACAACTATAACGAAGATTTGAAGACATTGCGACTACTGACGAAGAAAAAGATGAAAGATGTCTTTCAATTTGACCGAGCAGTTTCAATACCAGAAAAAAGTCAGTGGGATAGGAAAATCAAGAAAGTCTTCTATCATCAAAAAGCTTTTGCCTTTGATGCCGCGAATACTGGATTAATTTGCCTGAAAACAATAATGAAGCATGTGAAGAGTAAGAGAGTATTAGTGGTTAATACTGTTAAGTAACTCGATTCACGCATAAAGGGTGATACGGTCAAAATTTGGTCAAGGGAAAACGCGTGTAAATCGGTGAAATCGTTTATTTGAAAAATCAAATTAAATTTCTTTTTCAAGTTCAATTAGTATAAAATTCAGGAAAAATATTCAGTTAGGCTTCCGCTTTTCCAAATCCGAATTGCCGGGCCTTACGCTTGACCCCTGCCATCAGATTTTGTACAGCCACCTTGTCCACCTTCTTCGCCGCAGAAAGCCAGTTTGCCTTGAACTGCTGCTCGTCCTTAGCAGTTTTTTTGGTCTTCTTTAGGTTCCGCTTGACAATAGCCCAGTATTTCTCAATTGGGCGGAGCTCTGGCGTGTTGGGAGGGTTCTTGTCGCTCGGGAACCACCTGCACGTTGTTGGCGGCGTACCACTCCATGGCCTTTTTACCGTAATGGCAAGATGCCAAATCCGGCCAAAACAGTACGGAACAACCGTGTTTCTTCAGGAAAGGCAGCAGACGTTTATTCAAACACTCTTTCACGTAAATTTCTTGGTTGACGGTCCCGGAAGCTGTGAAAATGCTGCTTTTCAAGCCACAGGTACAGATGGCTTGCCAAACCAGATATTTCTTTGCGAACTTTGACAGTTTCGTGTGCTTGAAAATATCTGCTACCTTTCCCCTTCCTTTTGCCGTATAAAACTCCTGTCCCGGAAGCTGCTTGTAGTCGGCTTTGACGTAGGTTTCGTCGTCCATTACCACGCAGTCAAACTTCGTCAGCATCGTCGTGTACAGCCTCCGGGATCGCGCTTTGGCCGTCGTATTTTGTTTATCATCGCGATTTGGAGTCACTACCTTCTTGTAAGTCGATAGTTCGGCTCGTTTTTTGGCTCGATGCACGGTTGTAGACGATACACCCAGCTTATTTGCGGCATCTCGGAGAGATAGGTTAGGGTTTCGCTTGAAACTACCGGCAACTCTCTTTGTCGTCTCAGCGGCTTCCGGTTTTCGATTTCCCCCCGATCCAGACTTCCTGGCTGTCGACAAACGTTCCCCAAACACTTTAATTACATTTGTAACGGTTGATTTGGAAACTTTTAGCGATTTTGCCAACTTTGCGTGCGAGTAGCTCGGATTTTCACGATGCGCGAGCAAAATTTTGATACGCTGCTCTTCTTGCTTGGACGGCATCTTGACAACTGAAGAGTGAATTCCAAAATCAAAATAGGAGCAACATTCTACACACACACACACACCTTCAAAATGAGGGGTGTTCAGGTTTTTTAAATGCAAAATTGAAAGAAATACGTCAAGTTGATATTGACCAAATTTTGACCGTATCGCCCTTTAAACTGAAGTATATAGTATGTTGAATGGTTAAGTCGTTTTTGTTGGTTTATTAAATGCTTTGAAGAAACAGAAATCAGCTCGCAGTTCATAGATGCGCAGATGCGCTGCATAAATGGACATAAAATAAGAATAAGTAATTCATTTTAGAACCTGCAGTAAGACATAGTGTGGTGGAAAACCATTTGCCGAAAGGACTTGGCTGATGCTATATACTACCAGAATTCCCTCTCGTGCCGGAAAACAGGCGATCGCCTAGCACTTCCACATTTGTTCACTCGGAGGTTTCTATGCCAAAGTTGCTGTTTATGCATTCATATCATTATGTAGCCGGTACAACGATACTCTATGCCCAGGGAAGTCGAGAAAATTTCCTACCTGTAAATTTTCATGGAGCGTACCAGGAATTGAACCAAGGCACCTTCAGAATGGTCTTGCATTGTAATCCTACGCGCATACACGCAGAGCTTTTGAAGGCCCTAATGAAGGCTGAGTTGGTGTTATGGCGGCACTTGTTAGTTCCTTATTCTATTTTACTGCCTGCGGTTTTGTTGTTGTTGTTGTTGTTTTTTATTAATGACATTTTACATCCATCGGATGCATTCATGTCAAATTATATATCAAAATTCCAGGCTCATCCCTTTTCCCTTTCTTGCCAAGGAAAAAAATCTATAAATTCTATTCCATTTTCAACTCCATATGTCTATGAAGGCAGTATGAGGGATACAATATCCCCAATGATCGTAAGGAACCGGCCAGGTGTTTTCCAGAGGTCGATAGCAAGTATGTATGTAATGGTTGGTCACCACAAAGTGTTCTCAAGCGAAAAGGTTTATAATTCCAAATGTTACAATTAGTAAAAAGCTTCTGGAGCTCAATAAGAGAGTTCTTTGTACCTACACGGGCCTAGTAACCGGACATTGCCCGAGTAGATATCATTTGAAGAACATTGGCCAGGTTCAGAATGATATCTGTCGTTTCTGTAACATGGAACGTGAAACCTCGGAACATCTGCTTTGCAGTTGTGATGCTGTGTACAAGAGCAGACTTAAATTTCTGTACAGTGGCTATATGCAACCTAAAGAAATTTGGACTGCAAATCCTGGTAAGGTGGTGGGTTTTATAAACTCAATTTTGCCTGACTGGGAGACGCGTCTTAGGCTGGTCACTTGACAAATGGTGATCTAGCTTTAAGATGCGAATTAGTATAGTAAACAGGGGTATATCACAAAAGTTCAACTCAGTGGACGCAGTGATTCTACGCCCCAACAAAAAAAAAAAAAAAGAAAAAATGTATGTAATCTCTAATCTGCTTTCCCTTGTGCATTCAACTTCGCTTACAGCATCTTGTGATGTGATATTTGGAGAGACGTCTTTCATGCGACCAAATGGTGCTTACGCCAAACCATTCTTTTCAATTTATTTCACAATTTTTCGAAGAAACTTTTGTTGTTTTTACTTGGAGGCAAGGTAAAGGTAAAGGATATAAGGTAAAGAATGCAAAACAACAAAAAAAGAATTTTCCATAAAAAGTGAATAAATCCATAAACAAAATTACAATTGAGGCATTTCATAAAAATAAGAGTCCATAGATGCATTTCGTGCTTTCTGGCAAGTTTTTGTTTCTATTTGTAGGGATTGAGTGGGGCGAATGAACAGATTAATAATAAAAAATAAAAATAAATAAAACGGGATAGAATGGGTTGAGAAGTAAGATGGATGAGAGATTGGTGCGAGAACTTGGAAACAAGTTAGGTAGTAGGCGAACGAAAAATCAGAGAGTTGGGAAATAAATATATTCAGTCTTGTGATTGACCGTGACAAGAAGAGACGTGTTCAAGCTTTTATCCGAAACAAGAAACCCGAAATCCGAAAATGGAGTCCGTACATTCCGAGATTCACGACACTATTGATGTCCATGCTCATCGGTTTAACACCAACCGGGAGAGACTTGGTCTTATACAAAATGATTTCATTATCTCCAATCCGCTTAACCAATCGCAATGTTTTGTGATATATTGGACGGATTATTATAATCTGAGATAACTCAATGCAGACGTCTTCCAAATTTGGCAGATCGACAAGCAATCGGTGGAGAGCTTAGAAGAAGACCGGAAGAATAAGCGATGGTTCTGTGCGTGTTTATAAACAGAAGAGCCTTCATAACAAAACGGATCACCGGGGCAGCCCTAAGTTTGCACCTTTAAACTGAAGAAATGATCCATTAAAAATTGAAATTCATTCCATGAAAAACGTATTCATGACCCATTAAACTCTGGTCAATATCCATAATAAAATGGATATGATCCATAAAATGTATCAATGTGATCCGTAATTTATATAAAATTTAGCAATAAAATGTCAAAAATGTACCGTTATATATCTAGGGTATGATCAATAGAATTGTACGGATTACCCATAAACATATAGCAAATGTTCCATAAAAGGTTCAATATCATTCCTTAAAGTTGTAAAATTGATCCTTAGAATGTAACGTTTGTGAACTTAAATATATACACATGATCAATAAATTATTGATCCAATCGTCAATGATCCATGATAGTTTTGAAAAATTAACCAAAAGCTTCTAAATATGGCCCATAGGAAATAAACTTTGGGTATTAAAAATAATAGGTAGGATCCATAAATTATGCCAGAATTATAACAATGTTAGGTTTATATTTTTTAAAATTTTGGCTACGGGGAAATCGATCCTTGACTGCGCTACTGCTCAGATCTATTAACATGTCCGTTTCTTTAGCTATGCGTCTCAAATATTACTATTAATGAAGGATTGCTTTTTAGAAGATTTTCAATTTTTCAGAGAGCTGATTTACTCTCGCGATTTCACGTTCTTTTACGACCGCAACTGCAACACATGTTCCCAATAAATTTGTTAAGGAGAACTCGTGCATGTAAAGAACTAGGGAAGATTTTCCAATATTAATCACATCACTTTGCAATTCATCCTACTTGAAATTAAACAATGGACAGGTGACAGGATTAGTAATGTTTGTTGTTGTTATTAAAAGTAAGCAAACATTATTAGAAAACGAAACCGATCCTTCAACTGCCCAATTGTTTGATCCATCGTAAGATGAATAAAGGAACAATGACATTAATATGGGGACAGTTACTCTACATGTCAAATTTAAAGCTTGATCAAACTGTTATTTAAATTTTTTTTTATAAAATTACGCCGGGCAAACGCTTGCCGTCCAACTCGCTATCGCTCGTCGGACCTAACTACAAAAAACATCCTCCATTTGCATTATACCGGGCAAATGCTTGAATCAGTCGTTAACTTGAAGACGATATCGGAAACATCGACCGCTTTCTACTTCCTTAGTTCTTCAATCCTCAACTGCTCAGCAGGCAACATTGATATTTCTAGCACTTGGAGTACATCATAACAAATCGTGGCTACTATGTCACATTGTACAATATAGTGTGTCTAACTGAGGAGCTGTTTGATTTTTTTTTTCTGAAAACCAATGTTTGGAAAAATTGTAGTTGAGAAAATTTTCTATAAGAATAATTTGCTACGGTTCATTTATATGAGTTTATAGATTATTATTCATTGTTATATGGATCATAGACAATTTATTTATGGAACATTTTCAATAATTTACGAATCATGTGTACGTATTTTAGTGCACAAATGTTACATTCTGTGGATCAATTTTACAACTTTAAGGAATGATATTGCACCTTTTATGGAACATTCGCTATATGTTTATGGGTAATCCGTACAATTTTACTGATCATACCCTAGATATATAACGGTACATTTTTGACATTTTATTGCTAAATTTTGTATAAATTACGGATCACATTGATAAATTTTATGGATCATAAACATTTTATTATGGATATTGACCAGAGTTTTATGGGTCATGAAAGCGTTTTTTGTGGAACGATTTTAAGTTTTTAATGTATCGTTTATTAGTTTTTATATGCAAAAGTAAGTTTGCCGATCACCGGATAGAATACATACATAAGCACTCGGTATATTTTGCATGACAATACAAACATTGAAATACAAACCACTACAAGTCGAGAACACTCGTATGAACTAAGAAGACAGCTACTATCAATGTCGATTTTCATTACTTCTCATTCCTAATTTGATTTCGAAAAGTTGCTCTGCTGGTGTATTTAGTGCACAATGTGTGAATTGCGCAACAGTCTTTATAAATTACTAGCAGTTTAAAGCAGTTATTTTATTCATTTTTATCTAGAAGTACAGTAAATGGACATGCAAAACTTTTCAAAAAGTAAGGTTAATAATTCCCAGCATGTAATTAAAACAAACAAACAAAACAACACAAATCTCTCTCTCTCTCTCTCTCTCTCTCTCTCTCTCTGTGTTTAGTTTACAAATAGTTTACAAATCCGTCCACCAAGAATAGAAAATGTTTTTTCCAATAAATGGGTAACTCCTTATGATACTCAAATATTTTGACACGGATTTTAGTGGTAAAATTTTGGAGAAAAAAAATTACCTAATGTATCATCCGACGCCTGATGATTTTTTGCCGTTTGTGGGTCCTTGAAATCCTGATCACAGTATGCTGTCGTTTACATCTGAACGCCTCTTTTTTTGTGTAAAAATTCTACGGCAAATACGCATTGTTTCATCCAACTTGTGGTCATATCTTCAGGAATGTATTGTTTCTATCATAGCTGATGACAAAAACAATATTAATTTAAAAATAAGCTCTTTTCAAATGGTAGCCTTGTTTGTCAAACATTCAAAAACCCTTAGAAAACTCGAACTGGCAGTATCATAAAATTTAATTTGCTTCTCTGAGGTTGTTAGGATCAAATTATAAAACGAGTTGGTGCGATACACGGTAAAAATAGAATATAAAAAAGGAAGGTCCCTAAATTATTTCACGCAGTAAGAGAGGAGGGAAAATTTGGGAAAACGTGACAATTCATACAAAAGAATTTGAAGGTACATACAGAAAACGAGACAAGAAGGGGGAGGTTACAAACAGTCACTTTTGGCGTTACGTAATTAATGGACGTTCCTAAAGTTGTTGTTGACGTGCCTAAATTTTTGCAAAATGACTTTAAATTTTCAATTTTTTTTAGCGTGTTAGAATTGAATCATAGAGAGTTTGGGCTGTTTAGTGGAATACCTGTAACTAGAAATGAGAAGAAAAATTAGTATTTCCATTTAATTCCAACAACCTTTGCTTATCTTGACAGATACGCGTATTTCGTCTACAATGTGCAGATTTCTTCAGTGTCTCGTACTAATAATTCGAATAACTAAGTCGAGTTATTAGTACGAGACACTGAAGAAGTCTGAACATTGTAGACGAAATACGCGTATCTGTCAAGATAAGCAAAGGTTGTTGGAATTAAATGGAAAATACTAATTTTTCTTCTCATTTCTAGTGTTAGAATTGATTTTACAACTTTTTTTTCATAAAAGTTCACACAATTTTCTATAAGTCACTCTTACATAACTTTTTTGTAAGTCCTGTCCTTTTTGAGTTATGTTGATTTAAAAAAAATCGATCAAAAAACTTAAACCCTTTTCAAATGGTAGTCAAGATAAATTTTGGAACAAAAAAGTATGCAAAGACAAAGTCTATCAACCTACAAAGTTTCAATGGATCATGAAATTCGGAGTTGGCGTGAAACTCGTTATTACTTCCATCTCACAATTATGTGCACTACCTTAGAGCTTTGGTCATATCTCCATGAAGGATTATCTAATCATAATGAAAATTTGACCAGTTATTTAAAGATTTTATAGCTTTGATTTGACGCCAAAAAAACTAAAATCAGTACACAAATAGCTCAGTATGTAATCGGAGACTAAGCTGTTGGATTACTATTATAATAGGCCGTAAAGTACTGTTTCTTTCAAATCTTCGTAACGAAATCTCCGAATGAAAAAAAAATCAATAGCGATGGGAATGTTGTAGTTTTTATTTGTCGCCAACTGAATTCAAATTAAACACACACATACATACCCGCACAGCTGAGTCGAGTCGAATGGTAAATGACATTCGGCCCTCTGAGCCTTGGATAAAAATAAAAGTCGAGTTTTCAAGCGATCCGAATACCTTTCTTTTGGTGCAAGAATGGTAAAAATAAGTATAATGTCAGACTTTTAAAACTATCATCATCAATTCAAAGCTCAATGAAACTCTTCGGTTGGAACTCATCGAATAAATGGTGGTTATTTCCAATTTAACACCATCATTCCATTGCCCGGGAGATTTCTTTGAATTTTGACCGACCACGACGGGTACTCATTGGGAACCCCCCGGTATATTACAAATTGGCGTATTTATCGCTCAATTACAGGACAAAGTCTGCACAGTTATAACATTGTGCCAATGCGTAGCAAAACGATTTACAGTTCACTTTCCCCATGGAAGCCCCATGATTTTCCTGTTCACCTTGCTCGACAGCAAGTCCACACTTTGTAAAACCGATGCTGTTCGCGGACCGAGAGATCGACATTAACACGTCATTCCATCACGTGCTGATTGCAGTTCGCACTCCACACCGAAGCGGAGTGCCTCAATTAGAAATGCAACCATGTCAGGTGCAACGGCCCGGCCCAGCCCGTCTCCCATTCGCCGCTGGTTGGCATAGATTTTCCCCGCGAGAAGACCGCAAAATTTCCTTCAGCTTCATGCTCATTTAAAGTTTATCATTCGGATCGGTCGGTAGCCTCTCTGCAGGTAGGACTGATCTACAATTTCTCGTTGAATTTCTCTCGCCACGCACCGGCATAGTGATCGAGGTTGTAATTGAATCAATTTCTGCAGCAGAAACGGAGCAAAAGGTAGTCAATTAGTGCTCGATGGCGATGATGATGATGACGACGATCGATCCAAGGCCATCGACTGACCGCCATAGACCACGGGAGGTTGATCGGGTGGAAAAACATGATTGCCTTTTTCGCTACCTTGCTCTCGATGGAAATATCCAATTTCAGGTGATATTGAACAGCTGATTGGTTTCACAGGCTGCTACCTTCGATATAGATCGGTATTTTTTGCGTGTGTGTCAAGCTACTAGCTTCTTCGAATCACCGCTAATACATCAGTGATGATGTGCCACATTGGATTCGACTAGCCTCCGGTGCTCATCGACACATCCAAATACTCTCTAATTTGTTAATAATTGACTAATTGGACTATCATCATCGTTCGTCTACTACGCAGCCACAGCCAAACGGACAATGTTACAAATTTGCACATGCAGACAATTAACAGGAGAGCAAACAACTCGCACTATGTTTGAACAACCCGCGTACTCCTCATCTTCCTCATGATCCCTCCTCCTTTAACTCGGAGTGAGATGACCAACCAAGCGAGTGAACTCGGTGTCCAGCAGCAACGGCAGCAGAAGCAGCGTTTCAATTAGAAGCAATTATTGGTTATTATCTGCGTTGGCAAACAAATAATAACGGCACCGAACCGGACTGAGCCCCATTTGGCGTCGTTATTTCGAGGTCCTACCACAAGCAGAAAGCGGGCAATTGCAAATCACAATCATCTGGCCAGGCCCGAATGGATGCACTTTTACAAATGGTCCATTAGGTGCTGCCGAAAAGTTTTCACGTTATTCGCTGGTAGGTATTTGAATGAATAGGAATAATCGGCGGGTAAAATTTACAATTGTATACTGGGTCTCTTCATCGCTGTCAAAGTTTGACTGTAAATAATAGGGGTACTATGATTGGCGATGTGTATATGTGGGTTCAGCAACAGGTAGCCGGGAAATTGCATTCAATAGAAAGAATGATGAGAATGATGAACCAGTTCAGAGCTGATGATCATCCTACTAAAATAAAAACTACCCATTGGATTGTTCGGAATGATGACGTAGGACTACGCAACTAAATGTAAACCATTCAGGTAGTACAATGCAATATTCTTTGAATTAATCCTGTCAGGCCTCAAATTTTCCAAGCGTTATTTTACAAGCAATTTGGAGTGTTGGATATTGTAACCTCTCAAACAGCTTCCAATAATTATTTTTGTTCCGGTCCACCACCATTTCTAATATATGTCGACATTTTTGTATATAATTAAATAAATGTAAATATAAGGTACTGAATTTGCGGTCATAAACAAACATGAAGCATATTTAAATTAAATTGAATTTCCTTTACATCCTATCCCACTCCCATTCCCTTGGTGTCAGACGCCCATTCTCCTCTATTTTTTAATTTGAAGTTGAACTTGCTATAATTCCCTACGCCCTGACACCAGCTGACGGCTAGTATCATCCATTGCGATGACATCCAATATCCACGTCATCGCCTACACGGTAAATCTGAAGTATGCAATTATGATTTCAAAGTAGGCACTTTGCTTGAAGATTGAATTTATGCATAAAATGCCTAAAATAGTTTTATGCAAAAATGCCTAAAAAAGTTATACGTCAAAAAGTGACTAAAACTTAGGCATTTTTCAGCATGTGAAAGAGATTAGAAACTATGCATTTTTAAATGTGATTGTGTTTAGGAACTAGTCACATTATGAAAATAAGATGAATAAGAAACTTAGCGTCAATATATCAAAACATCGGGTCTGACTTTTTTTGTAATCAACAACATTCCGTTTCGATTTATCTCAAAGCC